>JAHWFO010024398.1:1580747-1645167 GCA_023313115.1 Rhysida immarginata
ATTGGCATGATGGGGGAAGTTAAGACTTGGGCTTAGTAAGTTGCACGAATATTTTCCATCGTTTCATTGTTGACAAATGGCCGCTCCATGTTTTTTTTTCTTGTATAAGCAACTAGTCTCAAACTGCTTCACTTGCCTTATGATGTGAAAGTTAAGTGATTTTTCACAAAGTTCGTCTAGAAATGTCTCTGTACAACGATTACTGATGAAACTTGTATATTATAGTGCACAATAAGCTTTTTCTTCCATTCTGTATATCAGTGCCTCACGTGAGCATTTTGGAATAGTTGACATTTCATTGTTGCCAAATGAAACTTAGAAAGTTAACCTTTCGCTTTATCGTTTTTTATGAAATAAATTCAGTAGGGCAGTCGTTAGTATGTTTTCTTTTTTGTGCCTTTCATTTTTAATAAGCTTCTGTATTACTATTGTTGGATATGTCAGATTCTTATGATAAATTGTAGACTATTTTTGATGTGTCGCTATTGTATGATAGAGTAAGCAGTGTTTTTTTCTCAAAAATCACTACTATGAGGGTCATACTGAAAGCCGTGAGCAATGTGTGTGGGGTTTTTTTTTTCTGTATATATATATAAAAGACAGGCTCATCCACTTAAACAAATAACTTCACTTATTCATATCTTCATTTCTCTGCACGCATTCCCCCATTATTCTGCAAGCTTGAAAATACCCTTTAACTAGAGCTCTGAGCTGATCGGAGACAGTGCCCCATTTCAAGTTTTGCTGCTAATTTAGGTGCCAGTAAGTGTAGCCTATCTTCATTAATGATGGCATCAACCCTGCATTCAGTGGAGGCAGTTAGAGGGCAACCACTGCGAGGCAGATCTTTGATGCTCAAGTTTCCACCTTTAAAATGTTTCATCCATCTCCTGCATACACGTATCCAGTCTTTGATGAATTTCAGTAAGGAATTCAATGACATGTCGACAAAAGAAATCATTGCCAGCTCTTTTTATCTTGTATGCAATAAACACGTAGAGAGATGCTACTGAGGCCACAATACCTCAACACACGGCGTATAGTTAATAGATTGATATGATTATTTTCACTCTAATAATAAATTCTGATTTGTGAAAAAATTGTTGCTCAGCCACTTTCAGTTTGACTCTTACTCGAAGCCAGATTTAGGTTAGCTGGGGCCCTAAGCTATTAAAGGTTATGGGGGCCTTTAAGCTAAATTCATATTTTTGGGTCCCCTTTAAGCTAAATAGAGCATGATGCCCTAAGCTATAACTTGTTTAGCTTATACGTAAATCCTGCCCTGCAATACTCCTATTTGCAGGAGACATTTTTAAATTTTTATATTTCATTACCAAAAGAAAGTTGTATATTGATATTAATTGAATTTAAATCAGCAGTATGCTCCTATAAATGGCAATAATATGCAAGGCTTTACTTTATTTGAAATTATTTTCTTTGTATATTTATTTTCTTTTTTTTTTTTCTTTTCAGTTCCTGCCGAGGAGTAGTAGGTAAGTGGAGATAAATTTTTATTACCTAAAATTTTAAAATGCCAAACTTGCTTGATGATATACTTTATTATACAAAATTTGTCTGACAGTAAGTAATAAATTTAAGAAAGGAGCGGAGAATGCACTCATTGGCCATAACAAATTGTCATACTTGCCAACTTTACCGCTTTTGGCAGGAGACTCCCGATTTTGTATTAAGCAAATTAGTTGACAATTCTATACTCTGTGGCTGTATTCCACGATTTCCAGTTTGCGTTCACAACATCGCGAATACTAAACGCTTCTCTCAAAAGAAAATGTACTACAGCACCAAAAATAGCGCCGTTGACCGCTACTTAATAGCAACCTTGCATTCATGTTGCAGCAAACATAGCACATGGGTCATCGGTCATTTAGTTTCGAAAATCGTATTGTAAAGGCTATGGAAGCTAATACATAATTAAAATAATAATAATAATAATAATAATAATAATAATAATAATAATAATAATAATGTCCAAACGACATAATGCTACTTTTAAAAAGAGCTCCACAGAAGAATTTTTTTTATACTAATGGCTCAAGAGACCTTTCAATCTTTTAACTCCAGTATACGATTGATTTGTCTATGAATTCTAATAGAATGTTTTGTTATTTTTGCTAGTCATTATTTCTTTTGCCTTTGATCCCAATAACTTTCGATGTAATCTTGGTGTGTATATCTTTTGATTGGTGACAGCTATGTATTGTCCATTTTTCACCAAAATTTTTGAAAATTAAAAATATTTGTATGAATTAATGATTTGTACAAAATAATATAAACTACTTGTAAAATAAGGGAAATCTGTATTTAAATGGTATAAGACCACTGTTGTCATATGTTATTATGGCCTGAATTCACGTGAGAATGGAAGCATATAGCTCTTGAAAGCTAGTTAATGAAATTTTGTTTTTGTCATGTAATCAATTTAGTTGAGAGATGCAAGAAAGTGAGGGGAGGGATCTCACATTTTTGTGAAGTACACCAAATGCTGTCTTGCAGCAAGATAATGCCTGTCTCCATATAGCTTGCATCACCCAAAATGCTCTATAAGATGAAGATACCATTTCTTGGCCTGCAAAGGCACCAGATTTGTTCCCTAGTGTATAAATATTCTCACCTCCCCAAACCTAGATGACCTGTGTGTGTAATTGCAGGAAGCTTGTTGGAATGTGTCATGATCTATGAGGGGGGTGATCAAAAACTAATGTTGCGTGTTTTTTTTTTAAATCGTGACTCGGGAAAAAAAATAAACATATACATTCGAAAGAACAATTAAACTTTTATTTTTCCACAATCTCCAAGCCGATTGAGGCAAAGATCCCGAGTTTTTCCGCACCCTGTCGATAAAAGTCGTCCGGTTGAGTGTGGAACTAGTTGCGAACTGCAGATTTCACCTCATTGTTGTCACGGAAATGCTGACCGGCCCGTGACTTCTTCAACGATCCGAAGATATGGTAGTCACTGGGAGCAAGGTCTAGGCTGTATGGACAATGAAGCAGTGTTTCCCAGTTCCATCGCTGCAACAGGTCAATGACCCGTTTCGCTGTGTGGGGACGTGCGTTGCTGTGGTACAGCACAATGTCCTCCATTGCCAAGTCAGGTCTTTTCCTGTGTATGGCTGCTCGAAGATTTCTCAGTGTGCCTCTGTAGCGTTTGGAATTGACAGTGGTATGCGATGGAAGAAACTCAAGCAGTATCAGACCACGACGATGGGGCGTGCATATGATTTATTTTCTTATTGGTGGCGCTGGCATCAGCTTGATGTATTGAGTTTCCCGTGGTTTATCAATGGCGTTCTTTTTTGTGTTACGACAACATGGATGAAGACCGTCTATCAAACGCAACGGTTGCTGAACTAAAAGGATACGGGATTAACTCAAAAAAGGATAAGGGGGTTTAAAATTCCATATCTTTCCTCGGGATATTGAGAGGAAAATGAGTGGATTTTAAAAATTAGACCAGTAAAGCCTATTAGTCCGATTGCTCTTGTCTGCAGCTGACGTTTCTACAGACTCCGATTATAGTTATGATTTAACAAGCATGGGTAAGTTATTTAGTGGCTAGTTAAATAGATTAATATAACTGCTTGATATTTCTGTAAGACTTAGCAGACATTTGTAATGAAACGAAAGCCATGGCGAGAAAAAAGCTGGGTAAAGGTCTGTATAGCGTTCTCGGCTGACATGGAGCAGCCCTGTCGTGTTTATGCTCTGAATTTATTATTGTAACATATCTAATTAATATGTAAATGATTTATCATATTATCGAAATTATATTTTAAGGAATTTATGCAGGAAAAAATCACTTGATGATGAACTTCAGCTAACGAGGGGCCATATATCTCTATTCAACGAACAGTGTCACTGAATTTTAGTGATTTTTTTCTCGCATAAATTTCTTAAAGTATAATTTCGACAATATGATAAATCATTTACATATTAATGAAATATGTTACAATAATAAATTCAGAGCATAAACATGACGAGGCTGGTCGATATCAGCCGAGATTGCTACACAGGCCATGGCTTTCGTTTCATTACAAAAGTCTGATACGTCTTACAGAAATATCAAGCAGTTATATTAATCTATTTATTTAAATATATCTAGCCACTCAATAACTTACCCATGCGTGTTGCATCATAATCGGAGACGGAAAAATGTTGGCTGCAGACCCAAGCAATCGGACTCACAGGCTTTCCTGTTCTAATTTTCATAATCCGTTCCTTTTTCCTCTCAATATCTCGAGGAAAGATATGGAATTTAAAAAACTCCTTATCCTTTTTGAGTTGGAATGGCACTGGGGGAAGCAACAATTTATGGGTATTTTCTAAAAACAAAATGAACTAGCCATTAGAACATAGATAGCATCTATAGCGTGGAAATCTCCATACATCAAGCCGATGCATTCGCCTCTGTACGCTAAAAACGGCGAACGGATAGTGCACGCCCCATCCCAGAAACGTGTTAACGTGACCTTGCCGGCTGATGGCACAGTTTTGAACTTTTTTGTTGTGGGAGATGAGGTGTGTTTCCAAACTGCCAGTTGCATCTTGGTTTCGGGCGTGAAATGGTGAACCCATGATTCATCACCTGTGATGATTCGAACCAAAAAATCCTGACCCTCCTTGTATCGGGTGAGATGCAGCAAAAAAGCATCGAAACAAGCGCCTTGATGTTTGGCTGTCAACTGCCGTGGCACCCATCTGCATGGCACTTGTGAAAGCCAAGCTGCTCATGAACAGTGTCGTACACCGTCCCATATGAAATGTCCAATGTTGCAACAATTTCTCTTACGGTAATCCGCCGATTCTCCCACACCTGCACTTCCACAGTGGCAATGTTGCTGTCAGTCATGGATTCCTGTGGCAGGCCAGAGCGATGTTCGTCCAGCAGGTGCTCTCGTCCTTCTTTAAAAGCCCTGCACCAATATTGTACTGTTGGGAGCTGCACGATATCATCTCCGTAGACCGACACAATTTCCTTATGGATATTGACTGGTTTCAGTCCTTTTGCACAAAGAAAATTCACAATACTCTGCCACTCAGAAGCACTGGACGATAAAATGAGAGCTGTTATCTTGTTTGGACAGTCACGTCGTTGGTGCGTGGCGGATGCACACGACATTAACAGGAAACTTTAACAATGAACCAAACTAACTTTTATATCACAGTTTTCTCATATCTGCCGTCATTTTCGAGAAAAAAAAATATGCAACGTTACTTTTTGATCACCCCCTCGTATCTGGATGGTTAAATTTCCTCATCACATTGCTGTCTGTATAGCTTTGAAAGGAGTCTCTATCCCAAAACTGAGCGACGATTTGAAAAATCAGTTAACGAAAAACGGAAGGCAATAGAAATGTTCGGTTTGCTGCGTTCTGCTTAGGAAACCAGGGAATTTATTCGCACCAAGTTTCAAAATTAGTTACTAAGTTCGTCAACAGATGATGCTGCTGACACGGGGAAACTATAAAACAATGTTTTCAAAATATCCAACCATTTGCAGGAGTGCCATCTGTTAACGAATTTTGATTTAATTAAAATTCATCAGTTGACCCAGGAAAAACTCCGTCTTTATCTTAACCTTATTAATTTACTTCTTTAGGACTTCTTGTTATTGACAGAACATGAAAGCATTTATACATATTTTATTTGGTGTCATTTTGACTTTACATAATTTTAACTTCTTATGATATAATAAATCATGGAGCCACTTTAATTGGAACACTAAATAGAATAGATTCCAGCAAATTATAAACCTGAACTTCCAATCTTAACAAAATGGTTGAATAAATTTACAAGTGGATTATAAAGATAATGCTGTTTGAAATTATTCATATTTTTAAGCACAATTTTTTTATGCACAATACTTATATTAATAGGTATAGTAGATGTTCCATATATCGTTTTGGAGCCAACCCATAACAAGCAAGATTTTGCTGACGCCAAGGAATATCGACTTTTACTTCGTGCTCTTAGTGATCACGTGGAGCAATATTGGCGGGATCTAGGTCTAGGTAAAACAAAAGCTAATTTATTTTCACTTTTTCAGTTAAAATTTTTTTGTTTTGTAATCGTATATTTTCCATAATTAAATACGGGTTGTCCATAAATTACGTAATGCTTAAGGAGGGGGGTTGTTTTGGGCAGTATTAAAGAGGATTGAGGGAGTATCATGTATGCCATTTTTTGAGAATTACAAGGATTTTGAATAAGGGGTTACACACCGAATTATAATATAATTATGAAGATCATATTACGTGACATTCACATACTGTATTTTTCCTCAAAAGGCCATAGCTGACTTTCTCTATGGAGACTGATAAATAATGTTAAAAAGTATGTTTTTTTTACAACATAACAATCAAAAGACTGTTTTTTCCCAATGAACGTTTCAGACACTTGAAACCAATATTTTAAACACATATATGTGCAGGATTTGCAGATTGTTGAAAGTTTGGGTTCTATTCCCTCCATGATCTTCAGTTCACAGCATCTGTGTTAACAAAGTAACAGGGGACGGTGAATGCAGGCAGCTGTTTGGTCATAAAAGCAAACATGGGCTTTGCCTTTAACAAATGCTAGTGGGCACGAGTACAGTGGACACAGCCCATCCACTGGATCCACTGTTTTGAGAGCAGATCACTGCACCCACTGATGATCAAAGCAAGATTTTATTTGCTTGCTTTGTTTTTGTGGGACATTACATTCCCGGAATAGAAGAGATATGACAGCCATTGATATGGAAGGGAAAACTATCACAACGTTCTGTAATGCAATTTGCATGCTCATTATTTTTTAAAAGACTACAAATAAATTCTTTATATTTTCTTGTAATCTTTAATAATATTTTAAAATATTATAAAAATAAATGATAAATAAAATACATTACAATAAATTGAAATAAAATAAAATGATTTATAAATAAAACTAAGTAAATTTAATTTAATGTCTAAATATACAAAATAGATTAATATTTTTTAATTAATTAAATAAATGATAAAATAGACTATATCAAATTTATAAAAAAAAAAAAGTCCCACAAACGGATTTAGTATATGATCAATGTGAATTGTAATTATACAAAGGTCATTTTATCATTTTTACTTTTTTTATTTACTTTATACATGGTATGTTTAGCTTTTATTTTGTAACTTTTATTCCATTTTGTTCTGTTGTAAAATTTTCTGAGTTAAAGTGCTTTATGTATCAATATTTATAATAATTAAATAAATGAGTAAAGTAACAAATAAATAAATGGAAATAAATAAAACTTTAAAAAAAGGCATAATAAAATGGAACTATAAATTAGAACATATAGTTAGACATAATAATAAAAATTATCGGTAATAATAAATTGGATATAATTTCATAATAAATAAATAAATAAATAAATAAATAAATAAATAAATAAATACATTTATTCATGGTCTCTGGACTGAACCAGTTTCTGGTCAGCACTGGTCACAAAAGAAGGCGAGGACACGGTCCACTGTTCTAAAGAATATCTTTGTGAACACAGTCAGCTTCTTCGATTGTTGCTGATTACAAGTCTATTGAGTGTGAGGAGCTCATGGGAAAAACGACAAGTTCGCCACCTAGTGACATTCCTTCAAACATTTTGGTAGGAGAACTCGCTCAGAGCTCATTGAAATTAAGGTAATTTTATCATTGTAAATACATCATTGAAGTTAAGGTAAAAAACAGAAACCTAATTTTTTTTTTAAATCATATAATTGTTTCTTTATAATTTTTAATCGTTTTTCATTTAATCGTTTTTATTAGCTTTCAGCAATATGTGAAATAGATTCTTTTATGTGCCAATGTAAAGCTGATTTAGGTGGTTGCAAGTATGTGACAGCAGTCATAGCTCATGTCATTGAGGAACTAGATCAAGGGAAAACTAATTTTCCCATGACTTGGAAAAATCCGAGTAAAAAACTGGGGTGCAAGGTGTTTTAATTAGCACAATATTTAATTTTCCAGTAAGCGATATACTTTTTATTTATTTATTTATTTTTTTTACATTGAAGCAAAATGTTTTTCCTTTTAATGCTAAATGTCATCATTACATATGGCAAAGAAGCAGTGTCAACTCCAACTCTAGAAGAAAAACAAAGATTATTAGAAACTGTGAGCATCGTCAATTGTGCTGCATGCACCACTTTATTTTCAGACATTCAAATACAGGGTGAGAAAGTAAACAGTATTTAAAGGATAGCTAAAAATCATACATAGAAAAATAAAATTTCGGCTGGGAGATTTCTTCTTAGGTGTTCATGCATGTTAACAACATCGCTCACCTTTGTCTCTTCAAAGCTTGAATCCATCTTTCAAGCCTAACTTGATGCAGTTTTCCATTAGGAAAACGATAAAACTGTACTCCTTGAGTGTTTTTATAGGTATTTGAGCAACCATAAATGCAACAATTAACATTTGATGACATAGTTTGCTTTATGCTTACTGGCTTGATGTGATCGTCTCCTACCAAAAAGTTTTATAATCTGCCACCAGACGTCAGGGTTTTCAACTCCTCACAGCCTATACATGCCTGTTGCTGAAAGCCTGATTTTGGTGCTTATGAAGGACTTTTTATTTTCAAACCAATTCTCTCAAGACTTTTTGCATTTTTGTATTTTCTCATGCGTCATTAGAGAACCAAATTTTAACCTCATAGGGTAATTGCTTGTTCATATGTAAAAACTATTTTTCTATCTTGTCACATTATATTTTTATAATTGATGCTCTCATTCATAAAATACAATGTTTCTTCAACAGTTCAAAAATTTAATTTTCTTCTGAACCTTTGCTACATTTCTAATAAAATAAATTGAACATTATACGGTTATTGAAAATCTTTGGGAGGGGGTGTTCAGTGGAGCTTTACATAATTATCGAGGGGAGAGGATCCAGACATGCATTAGAAGAGGAGGGAGGTTAAAAATGAGCCAGTTTTGCAGTATGCAATTTATGGATGACCCTTTAGAAATAAGTAGGTCTTACAAGGTACTCAAAATACAATATGTAAATAACTAATATTGGAGTTACCCATTTGATATTCTGTTGTTAACTTCCATTTAGTTACATCAATGTAGATTATAATTAAAAAAGAAAATGTCACAAAGCGATATAAAAAATGTACTATGGTTGATGCATTCTGAGTTTAGGTCATCATCTGAACTAGCTTATAAAGTGAGGTGAAGCAGGTAACTTACACTCTGTCCAAGGAGAGAAAAACTAGGTCAAGGTGCCTTATGATATCTATTAACTGATTCAGGATTAGGAAGGATGAGAAAACCACATTGAATATCATTGCATTGTAGGACTGTTAGAGGAGTTGTTACATCA
This sequence comes from Rhysida immarginata, assembly GCA_023313115.1. NCBI lineage: Eukaryota > Metazoa > Arthropoda > Chilopoda > Scolopendromorpha > Scolopendridae > Rhysida > Rhysida immarginata. The sequence continues at coordinate 1,590,110 of JAHWFO010024398.1, forward strand.
GAAGCAATTGCTCGAATTATCCTAAATTGCTTTGATTGGCTAATTTTGAATTTCTCAACCTTGATATAATTTTTCTCTTTCCTTGAACAGACTGTAGTATTTTATACAAAACTAGCTAGGAGAAGCAGCCAATCAGGTGTGGCAATATCAGGAGCAAGAGAAGGTGGTAAAGAGCTGATTCCTAATTGACTTACAAGAGAAAATCATGATGTCCAGTATTGGAAGAGATGGGCCCGTGGAAATTTCGATCGGTTTTGAAATTCAGCAGACCATGTCATTTCATTTTGTTTTGTAAGTTTTGATGGCTTCCATAAAATTGAGTCTTTTGTAGGCTCTGATACACTTAACTGCTTCCATAATTTTTTTTATTTTCCAAAGGTAGATGGGCAGCCTAGGTAGATTCCCCGTCATAGTTAATGAAGGACCACTTAAACTCTTGTAACCTTCACAGAACTTAGGCTGCTTATCTTATGGCTATAACCTACCACAAGGTTTGTACATTATGTGATCAAAAGTTTAGGGACACCAGCATTTCTACATCGCAGGCTTCAGATAACGGCAATGGCACCTCCATCAAAACAGCAATGGCACCCACCTTTTGCTCTAATGACAGCCTCCACCCTCTAAGGAAGACTTTCCACCAGTTTTTGGTAGTAAGAAGCTGGAATTTCTCTCCATTCCTGCCTCAGAGCACTGGTTAGTTCAGCCATGGATGAAGGACAGCGTGGTCTGGCTTGTAGTCGATATTCCAATTCATCCCACAAGTGTTCATTGGGATTAAGATCAGGGCTCTAGGCAGGCCAATGCATTTCTTCAACCCCGTTGTCTTGAAACCAGTCATGTACAGATCTTGTTTTACGGCAAGAAGCAATTGTCATGTTGATATACAAAAGGCCCATCCCCGAATTGTTACCTCAATGTTGACAGTGCACAATTGTCCAAGATGTATTGATAAGCAACAGCATTCATCGTTCCTTTAACATAAACAAACTGGCCCAGTCTTAACCATGAAAAAGAGCTCTATACCAATGATGCCACCACCTGCAAACTTCATGGTGGGCACCACACACTAGGGTAGGAAACATTCTCCAGGCATCGGCAAACCCAACTTCTTCCATCTGATTGCCAGAATGTGTACCATGATTCGTCAGTGAATAGAAAACGTTTCCATTGTCGCATGCTCCAGTTTTGGTGAGTTTTATACCACTTCAAACATTGCCTGGAATTGTCAGTAATGAAGGGCTTGTGGGCAGCAGCAGGGCCGTGGAAACTCAGGGAACGGAGTTCCCGCCAATGGTGATTGTGCTAGCAACACTGGAAACAGAATTTCTGAACTCTGTAGCAATCATTTCAGCAGAAGGCCTTTGATTGCTCCGGGTCACACGTGCAAGCGCTCGGCGATCTGTGTATCAATTTCTTGGGTCTGCCAGTTCATGAGTGCACTATTCGTGCTCTTTGGCTCTTCCATTTCACAATCACATTGCCTATAATTGTTCGGAGTATTTGTAGAATGGTGGAAATCTCATTGACTGATTTGTTGCACAAGTGGTATCCTATGATGGTTCTACGTTGGAAATTGCTGAGCACTTTTGAACGACCCATATCTTAATGTGTAATACAAAACTGTCATGTCTGAATGTGTGCAATGCTATTTAAATAATTTGCATGTTATTGTCATGGGACATTTAGCACATTCCATGTGTTATGAGGGGTGTCCATAACCTTTGATCACATAGTGTATATCCTGGTGATGTCATATTTTGGCTTGTTGGCACAATTTGGCATGCTTAGAATACCGCAATTTAAGTTCACTTTAAAATTATAAAGGGTGCCATTTTCTTTAAAAACATAGCTGTTGTAAATTTAATGTCCGATTATGCGAAGACCAAATGTTTCTTGGAGGTTTTCTTAGGGCCGCTTGATCATTCTTTCCTGACCACGACATTCATGATTTGTGGATCAGGGAAACCCATTTTTTTCTGTCAATGCTTCGTAAGTGGTCAGTTTACACTTGGCCATCATGGATGGGATATTTGAAATTGCTATGTGCAGGATGTTGAAGGATTGCTGTTTCTGGTAAGAATGGGAAATTGGAAATATATCCAATAAAATTAGTTATGGCAGTTGGCTTCTTATAACTGTCAAAACTGAAACAATTTTGATTCCAATTCTTAAAGATGGAAAAGTCCATGAAGCTAATCGAAATTTCAGTTCCCTCGTGTATGGGTAGGTGATCAGCTGATGTTTAATCAGTTTTAATCTAATGCTATCAGGGTTTTCGAACCATGTTTGATTTTTATATATATATAAACTGAAATGCTTAAGTTTCAAAAGTCTAATCTCAGTTTTATTAAATGTAGGAACTAATGAAAACAATATAAGATCATTTTGGGAATCCTTTGGTTATCTATCATCGTCTTCTTGGGATGATCCTCCATCAGACGATCCTAAATACGTTCGCAAGCGGGCTATGCAAAGAAATATATGTATTCAATGTGGTAAGTATAACATTTTTTCATTAATTAATTTAATAAAAAAAATTAATTGGATTCGATTAATATTAATGATTTAGGCTTGAACATAATTTTTCTCCTTTCCTATTGAATTGGAGATGTTCACTGCAGAAAGTGACTATTCATTTTTGCTATTTTTTGTCGAATTCTTGTCAATTCGCAGAGTTTTTAAATTACAAATAGCATTTAATAAAATTTTGTCCATGTTTCCTTCAACAATAACCAGGAAATGAAATTAGCAAGTTTGCATTAACCCTTTTGAGAATGATTGTGCCGAACAGCACATTTACACATTTTTGTTACAGTCAGAAATAACAATTTTTATCTTTTTAATTATTAGGTCTAGAGAAACCAAAATTACTATATTCAATACAGTAAACCTTTCACTATAATAACATGGTCTAATTAGCTCAGAGAATGCATTATTGTATTTATTATAACTAATTTAATTTGAAAAGGTGCAGAAGTTAGAAATAATCGTTGATCTCGTATAGCCATTATTTGCTTCTTCGTTATTAATTATATTTTCTTTCTACTTATTCAGAACCTGTGTTTTATGAAATTATGTAGCTTCCTTATTAATTCCATACAAGTTTTACTGTACAAATATGTATAAAAAATTTTTCATCCTACCTTCTCTTCATCCTTGTAATTTTATTGTCGGGTTCTCCCATGGTGAAGTTGAACTTTTGTGCCTTATTGCATGTCTGTTATTGCAGATGGGTATATAGGGAGCTTTTCTTTTTTTTTTTTTAATCCTGAGATTCTGTTCTTTATTATAAGTGTAATTTTAATTCATAAAATGAATTTAGAAAATAGAAATAAAGTAAAATTTAGGTGGCTTCACTACAGTCAGCTGTGACCGCTGCCATGATGTCATTTTGGAATGTACTTCGGTTGAAATCACTCCCTCTCCAATAGTTAGAACGACAAAGTCCGTTTATTTCCTCTACAAGGGTGATATGTAATTGCTTTGTTTATGTCTGTTTACTGTTAACTTTATAAAGAATTGTTCATGCAACTTTAAGACTTTTATAGTCTGGAGTTGGAATAATAAATGCAGCCATAACAGTTGTTTATACACTGCTCAAAAGAATTAGGGGAACACTTCTGAAAATATTTGTAAAATCTCAAGATCAAGACTTCCAATAAAATGTTTCATAGTTTTATGATAAAGTAGATAGGTCTATTGAAATCACTGGGTGTCACTGGGGAAGGTGTTTGAGAAACAGAAAGCCAAATTGTATATCTCATTTCACGCGCCGACACCGAGAAGCCCGACATCGGTTTGCCCAACACATCAACTGGCAGCTGCGTCAGTGTGTCTGTTCTCTTTACAGATGAATCCAGATTTCGCCTAACTCATTGTGATGAACATCATTGTGTGTGGAGACACTCTAGAGAGTGCTTTGCAGAAGCAACAATGCAACAGACAGACAGAATGGGATGTGGTTCAGTCATGGTTTGGGGGTGGGGGGATCTCTGTCGACAGCCGTACTGATCTCGTTGTCCCAGGTCGTCTCAATGCTGAAATCTACATCAGAAACATTCTGGAAGATCACACAGTGCTTGCTGTTTGTGTTGTGGGCCTTGATTTTGTTTTTATGCAGGATAATGCTTATCTGCATACGGCACGTGCCACTCAGGAATTTCTCCAAGAATGGAACATTCCAACATTGGAGTGGCCAGCAATGAGTCCGGACATTAATCCGATCGAACATGTGTGGGACATGCTTAAAAGACGCATAAGGTAACATCCAACAAGTCCGCAATCACTGCGCGACCTTTCGCAGGTCCTCGTTGGCACATATCTAAGCAAGTTGTCCCAGTCATTAAGGTCCAATGAAATATTTTACACTTCATTTTCTTCTTTTGTCAAAGTTAATGAAATTTTGCAACCTTCCTTGAATCCATTCTTGGAATCTCCTTGAATTGCTTTGTCGCTATGTGAATCATCGCAACATTAAGACGATCTCCATGGAAACGCTTGTGCCATTTGCCTCCATTGACCTGTACGGCCAGAGGCCGACGAGTTGGGTCCCTGGATGAACCTGGATTAACGAGTGCTGTATGATGGTCGCAGCAGCTGGGGGGGTTGAAGATCGTGTGTCACTGATTGGTCCCCATTATATATAAATAGCCATAAGGCACGCTGTAACATTTAGTCTTGTTGAAAAATGGACGTGTACATCCGAAATATTTATCAAGGCTTAATAAATATTGTATTGTGGAAAAGCGGTTCTGGCTCCTTTGTGTTTCCATTGGTAAATAGATATATTTGGCTAGAAAAAAATTTGGAATGAATCAACGCAATTTTTCCGTTTTTAATCAAAATTTTCCTGACTTTAAAGGGTTAAAACCCAATACATTATGTCCAAAATAATTGTATTTGTGATATGTTTTACATGGCTTTACATATATAGCGAAGTCTCTTGATAGTTTTACAGAAAACCGCATATTAAAATACTGTACCAAAATTTTCATTGACACAAAAATTAATTTCTAATTTAGCAGTTACTGACTACCAAATGAAATAAATCTCATCTTCAATAGGCTTATAATTCTATTATTTGATAATTGTAATGTTAACCATGAAATTTTAATGCCCTTATGTTAACATTGTGGTGGATGATGAAATAAGAACACCTGACAGGTCTCGCATTGATGTTGGCTCTTATTCATTGCTCTTAATGTACAGTGTCTTTGTAAAAGATTCAAACATAAAACACTAACTGTTTGACACTATGGATGTAATTATAAAGATGGAAGTAAAACTGAACCATTATTCCACTATTGTTCTGTAAAATGGTGGCTCCATTTCCCTTCAACCTCTTTGTAGAGGCTGTTTCTTCCTTAGTGCTGTTGTATTGCAGTTTCTTTCACCATTGACCTCAAAAGATGGAACCACTCAAAACATTGCAGCACAATGAGGATATGAAGCTCTTGAAACAATAACATTGCTGTTTGTCATTAGGTTCTCTTAACAGGTTAACTGTTTGTTCTATGGGATATAAGAGAATGTTTTTTAATGTTCTACAAAACAAAGCAACTTGGTCAGAGTGTGAGGAATATCCAAGGTTTTGTACAGCAGTGACTAATGAATGTGCTCTAAATTGCACAAACTTTTTCAAAGAGTTTCAGTCTATTGCTATTGATATATGCTTTATCCGGAATTAAACTGATTTTTTTAGCTTTGGAAAAGCCACGGCCTCAGTAATATACGAGAGTATGAGGGCTTGAGATCTTCTAGGTCTTCTCTCTAAGAATTAGATGGAGGTGACCTATGATAGTAGAAACTTTAAATCTCAAGAGTTCTGAAGGAGTGCTTGCCTGGCTTGGCTTTGGTGACTACTATACAGTTTTGTGTTTTTAATTTTTCCTGCCTAGCTATTTCTTTTTTCCCACACATTTGAAAAACATTTTTTGTGGAGAACACTGCTGTAAAAAATCAGGACACTTTTTAATGAACAGATGTGCAGAAGATGATAGAAGTTACATGCATTCAAATTACAGTACTTGAAAGAATCAAGAAAATGAAGATCAATGTAAAAAAAAAAAAAAAAAAAAAAAAAAAAAAAAAAAAAAAAAATGAAACTAATAACAAGAACTTTATTTTTAAAAATTATTAGTTAACATAGTTATAGTCAGAAGAGCAGCATATAGTGAGTGGAAGATAAGTGAGCTTTGGGAGAAATGTATAGCTTCTGTAAGTGGTGAACAGAGATGGATTTATGATCATGTGGAATGCTACAGTCACTTGTTTTAGCATTGCTTTTAATGTAGTTTTATAAAATGATAATTTCTTATTTGATATTTGTTTTATTGCTTAAGCTCGTTATGATTCATGAAAATCTCATCAGAAAATACTTGGTGATTTTAAAAGAAATTTAATCTTTCTCAAAAACAAATATTAACCATTTCTTTATTGTTTTTGTTATTCTTAAAAATAAATAATTTTTTTTTTTTTTTTTTTTTTTTACATTTCCAGATGCTTGCTTGAAATGGCGAATTTTGCCATTTTCTTCCTCTCATATTGGAATGAAGTTTCCTAATGATTGGGTGTGTTCAATGAACTCTGATGTTTCTCACAATAGGTAAATGGGTTAATTTGTTATAGGTTATTTTCATTATTAAAGGTTATATATTTATAATTTTATTTCAAAAAATTCTAATTTGGCTTTTCAACAAATGCCAGCAAAGAAGTTTCTTTTTTCATCTGACTTTTTGTGCATACATTGCACATGAAACGAAAACATGAGCATAATGATTGTAAAATAAATTATGAATCGAAACAACCCGTGGGTTGTCCCCCAACAGGCTGAAGCCCAACACTGTTTTTTTTTTTTTTTTTTTAAATAATAAAGGACAATCACAAACATCCATGCCCCAAGCAGGATTCAAACCCGCGACTTGCTGGTTGCAAGAGCGATAAGACCTGCGCCTCAGCGCTCTCGTCCAACAAGCCGAATATTCCATAAATTCTACTGAAATTATCCATTGCATTTTGAAGGACATTGTGTCAAAGTTTTCATATACAATACTCATTTCCAAAAAAGTTGGGACAGTGCAACATATAAGAACTCCAACACATTTGTTTGGATTATTGTATTGCCGTTTATTTCAACGCATTACAATACATAAACGATAAATTAGGCATGGGATCACATATCTTATATGCTTAAAGAAGGATACAGGTGGTTTTCCTGTTTGGCACGTGCAACACACTCCCAAAAAAGTTGGGACAGCACTGCGTTTACCACGGTGTGGCGTCACCTCTCCTCTTGATGACACACTGATCTTCTGGGCATCGATGACACCAATCTTTCTAACACCGTAACCGAAATTCTGTCCCATTCCTGTTGGATATAGGTTTTCAGCTGTTCAACTGTCCGGGGTCGTCGCTGTCGTAGTTTTCGTTTAATAATACGCCAAACGTTTTCTATAGCGACAGATCCGGGCTGCAAGGGGGCCAATCCAACATACAAATGTGCTGCCGACGTAGCCATGCAGAAGTTATGCGTGCTGCATGCGGTCTGGCGTTGTCTTGTTGAAATATACACTGACGTCGTCCAAACAGGCGCCTCTTAGATGGCACCATAGCTTGTTCCAGGATCTGTATATACGCTTCAGCATTGACGGTGCCATTGCAGATGTGCAAGTCTCCCATTCCATGGCCACTAATACAGCCCCAGACCATGACAGACGGTGGTTTCTGTACCGAACGCCTGTAGCACGCGGGAATATCCTTTTCGTCTTTGGCCCAGAGTGTACGGCGTCCATTATTTCTGTAAACAATCGTAAAGGTTGATTCATCGGACCACAATATGTTCTTCCAGCGTGCTTGGGACCAATTGCGATGGGCTCGAGCCCATATCAGACGGCGACGTTGCTGTCGTTTGTTGATGTATGGCTTCCGTTGTGCACAGTATAACTTAAGTTTGCATTTGTGGATGCACCGGCGTACAGTATTCAACGATAATGGCTTCCCGAAGAAATCACGGGCCCACGTGGCTATGTCCGTAATCGCAGCATTCCTATGCGTGACGCAGTGACGTCGGAGGATCCGAAGAGCTCGAGCATTCAGAATAGGTTTTCTATCTTGGCCTTTCCGAACTGTGATCTCACCACTATCTCGGTAGCGCTTGATAATATTATGTACTGTAGATGATGACGGGTTAAATCTTCTGGCTATTGCACGCTGAGAAACGTTGTTTGTGAATTCTTGAATGATTCGAACACGAAGATCTTCGCTAACTGGCTTGCCTCGACCCATCGTTCCGAATAAGTTACCTGAACGACGGATGGCAACTGTTATTTATACGGAATGTAGTACGAGGTCATCATTCTAGATTATTCCCGAACAATTCGGAAGGTTCCACTACTAACGGCGCTTTCTACAACGTATGTCCCTACTATTTTGGAACGTGTTGCAACACCCCCATTCAAAATGAACGTCCCGGCCACGATACAAAATGTTTTGGTGCACACAGTATATTTATGTCATTTCATAAATGTATCTGCTATTTTGTATTCGCGAGAAAGTTTTGTTACATCATCCCTTTTTGTTTTTCTATATATTTTGCACTGTCCCAACTTTTTTGGAAATGAGTATTGTATATTTAAGTCAAATCATTAATTGCCAAAAAGGGAAACTTCTAATCGACAAGAAGAATTGAAATACCGAATACGTATTTTGAGCCCATTCCACAGTTTTTATTTAATTTTTGTTAAATCATTAATTGTCTTTAATAGTTGACATTAACTCGTCCACAAGAATTGCATGACAGCTTATAAATTTTTCTGCTAGTGAGCTACAGTTTTTGTCGGTTTTCTTTAACTCTTTCAATATATAATTCCCTTTCATGGTCATTCCCAGTATGATGAAATTATCCACTTCTCATAGCATACAAATATTGGAAATTTGCTATCAGGTCTTTTTTTTTTTTGCTCTTGAGGAAATCAGTGGAACATGTCATTTCATACCTTGAGAAACTGCTAGGAATCTCGTTGCCAAGAGAAGCATTTTCTATTCTAGTCTAAATGACGACTACTCTATATACCGCAAGATTTTGCTAACCTGTCTTCTATAGAGAATGATTCAAACTGTTGTTTGGCTGGGTAAATACATAAACTGATAGAAATTTCGGCATTGTCACGACTACCTCTGAAATGGCGTCCATCTCGATTGCAGAGGGAGAATGAATAAAATTTACCTTGTAAGCTTTCTTTTCCAATAAAAGATGAAATTGTCATTTCCTTAGCAAAATGTTTGAATTTTTAAAACCTTTAAAATATTTTTAAAGTGTGAATTGTCTGCTTAAAATATACTTTAGGCTTTTAAAAAGCAGATGTCAATTTAAAGCTTGCTTCATATTACTGTTTTTGTTTGCTTTTCCTTAGGTGTTCTACTGCAGAGGAGAAATATAGCATACAAGAAGGAAAGTTCCAGAAAATTGAAAAAACAAAATTACAGAAAAAAGAGATTTTAGATGAGGTATAGTGTTAAGAAAAAAGTTTATTTATTATCTTTCTTTGTGTATTTAATTCCTACTGTATTTGTTTTTTATTTATGAAGCTTGATTTTTTAATATCTTAACATCATTTTAGGACTTGAACAAATTTATTATAATATGAAATAGTGTTTCACTAAAACTGAACACACTTCTCTTTAGCGTAGGAATTTAAATTATTGCCATTTTTTATACACTGAGCTGCCATTTTATTAGGTACACATGTCTAGTAGCATATTAAGCCTCCATTAGCCCTCAAAACTGCCTGCATTCATTTGGGCATGGATTCAACGAGATACTGAAAACATTCAACAGGAATGTTGGCCTATGCAGACACGAGAACTTCGCACAGTTCCTGGAGATTTGAAGGAGGTGTAGGCAATGAGTGAATGGTTCTTCCTAGTTTATCCTGAAGATGTTCAATAGGGTTGAGATCTGGGAACTGAGCCGGCCACTGCATCAAACTCAGGCCGCAGTGAACTCGCTGTAAATTCCTCGAACCATTCTGGCCCTGTGTGCTTGATGCATTGCCCTGCTGGAAGAAGCCATCTGCGTGCGGATAAACTGTGAGCATGAAGGGGTGAACTTGATCTGCAACAATGTTTTTGTATGCTTTGGCGTTCAAACGACAGTCTACAGATATTAGAGACCCAATAAGTCTGCACCCGACACGAGAGGTCCACGGCTTCATGTTGTTTTTGCAATGTTCTTTAATGCCTTCCATCAATATGTTGCAACATGACAAGTCGCACCTTGGCTCTAATGGTAACCCAAAGCCGAAGACCTTCTCAGGGCACCAATGCTTTCTTGTTCTTTTCGCATTGTCCAGGGGACAGCATTGGTGCCCAAGATAGTCTTTGGCTTTGGTAACCTATTCGAGCCAACGTGCGACTAGTTGTCTGTTCTGATATTGTTTCTGGCTGTCTGAGTTATATTGAGCAGTAATGTGCAATTGTTGCCATCCTGTTTACGTGCACAAGTCTTGACATTCTCCTCTGGCCTCTTTCATCAACAAGGGTTTTCCTATCCACAGGAATCATGATGGGTTTTGTTTTTTTTTTTGTTTTTTTTTTCCGATAAAACTCTTGAAAGAGTGGTACTTGAAAAGTTCAGGAGTCAGTTTCTGAAATGCTTTTCTAGCCCAAACCTGCCATTCAAGATCACTGTTTTTTTCCCATTTTTGCTAGGATTTTGCACATAACTGACAGTAGAAAAGTTGCTTCAGGATATTCATACCATGATTTTTGATCATGTGACATACAAATCTACTAGTCATTCAATTTGCATCTTTTGTAAGGTGAACCTAGTAAAGCGTCAGCTCAGCGTAAAATAAAATTATCCTTTACAACAAACGCTCTTGCATTAAACATGAAAATTAATCCTTTTTACTGCAGTGTAAAAATGACTACTGTATTTGAGCAAATACAGGTCGCAAAATTTTATACCCAAATTTGACTGAAAATATTTGTGTGCTGCCTTCATGCGACCAAGCTAAAACTAACAGTAGATGTTGATTGTTACCAGCTTTTGCCATATATGATTGAATTCAAACAAGAAGTTCTTATAAATCTCATTAAATTAACATTGTTCTCATTAACATGAACTTGAATTTGCTGACCATGTAAAAAAATCGCTAAGTAGATTGTTTAAAAAGATCAGTTAATAGCCAACATCAATAAAAGTCCAGTTTTGGCATCCCCTAACTTCCTTGGTTGATATTATTAAGACTTTTATTACTGTGGCAGCTCTTGTTAATGAGTAAGTAATTGTCTTAAGCTTAGTTTCCATACATGCGTTTTTAACTGCGTCTCTGCGTCTAGACGCATAAATTGGTGCGTCTTGACGCACGTATCATGGAAACAGATATCTGCGTCTCCGAATCTTGGTTGATGTGCGTCTGGAGTTCATGCGTCTGGACGCAGAAAAGTGAAGTAGATAGGCTTTCTACTTCTTGAAGCACTTGTAAATGCGTCTCAAATCTTTCTAGATCACATGATTGTTTTGCGCAAGCGCACTTGCTTTGTTAACCTTCCAGCGGGCGCGCCCTCTAAACGAACGCGAAAGGTCGCGTGTATTTCGTAGATACGCTATTGCAAAATATAAATTTTCAAAAGTGTACCTTTTAAAATAATGTTGTAATCAGTTATTTTATTTAAAATGAAATGAAAACAATGTAAACATAAAAGACAATAACGATATAAAATGACCAAAGAATTACCAAAATGACGTGAAAATAAAATAAATGAAATTGCCAATATTTCCACTGTACTATTTACATTTGTGTAAAGATGAATTAAAAGTGTAAAGATATATTGGAAAAAACAAATGAATTGAAATTTAGATATAAAAATATTTTTATTAGAACCCAGTACCGATGTTTTCTTTTATTTAGGTTTGCATGTACAGATAATGCTGTACATGCTACGGTAAGAAAGCAGAGGAATCCTTCCATCAATTCCTTTTCTTCATTTGATGGAATCTGTGTTCGGACACCAGAAATTAATAATGATATTTTAAGAAATCCGAAAAACACCAAGGTGGTGGCATGATGGTTAGAGAGAAGCTTCTCCCTCTAACGAGAAAAATTGCAAAACATAAACCCATGATGCATGCGCAGTTGAACTTTCTGCGTAGACTTCATGCATGCATGGAAACTGCTTCTTGCGTTCGAATTAAATGCGTTAAGAGCTGTTGCAATGTGCGTCTAGGTGCGTCCAGATGCACATTTGCTTTCTGCGTCGAGACGCAGTTATAAATGCGTCAAAAATGCATGCATGGAAACTTAGCTTTACTTCTTGAAATTATTAATTATGGATTTCACATAGAAACACAATAGCCACACTGCTGTGCTGACTGACATTCCCACTGGGCAGCCATTTTGAATCCCCAATGAGAAAACCCGAAACATTGCTGCTAATACCCTGTTCACACTACAAATCTTGATCAATTCGCTGATCATGATAAGAAATGTAATGTGAACAGAACGTGATTAAGTGAAACCTGATCATCATGTTCGGAACGTGTGTAATTTCACACACGTTCCTATAACCTGATCAAATCCTTACACACGTTCAAAGCCGATCAACTCCCAGAATCCAGTATGCTCGCTAAGGTTTTCCTAATGGCGGAAAAACGCCGCTTCGCTATATATTTAAGAGTTATACGAACTAATTGCACCCTCCTGCCATGAATAATTAACATAGAAGGAACTCCATTGTCCAAGAACATCGGTTATGAACCGAAACAAGAAAGAAACCAAGTTATTTTTATAATCAGAGAAGAGTAGTTCAGCGGTAATGCGCCTATAACTAAAAACTCCATTGATGCCATCTAGCGGCAAAAATTGTAACTCTGATCGTGATTAAGATTTTACTTTGTGAACGCACAAATTTGTCGATAAAGTTTGAACATGATTCACCTTGAACGTGTGTAAACTGATCATGATCAAGAACTATAGTGTGAATAAGGTATAAGAGAGCAGAGACTACACTCTATTTCACTCTTTTCATAATGAAATTATTAATCACTTTTATTTAGGAATTATGGAAATGAAGGATTGTTACAGGTAAATACATATATCATTTTTTGGCTACTAGAATAAATGAGTTTGTATAGGTCGTGTATATTCTGGAAAGTCAGGAAAATCGCAAAAAATTTCCAGGCTTGGAAAATCAATGGTTTCTGAATTTAGTTTTGTAAAAATTTTCAAAAGAATAACTCCAGAACTGCAAAATTTCTACCAAAACCGCATCAAAACATACATGTGGGTTGTGATATGCTAACGTAACAGACTCAAATTCAAACCTGGTAAGGCCTGGATGGAAAATAATAATTTGATTTGGATGGAAATGCAAATTGTAAATATGCATGAAATAGGTTTTCAATGCACATTTTCCAACCTTCAGCCTTACTTTTATTAAAGATTTATTCTTTGGAAATGTATGTAGATTTATGTCTTTTTCAAAATCGTATTTTGATTTACATCCAACTACACAGCAGTATTTATTATTCGCTCTTAAATGCTGTCATTCTGGCACAACCTTCGTCCAGACAAGCATTACTTACACCCTTCTTGACAACCATCGTATATTTTGTGTTATTGCTGCTAGATGTCACCCACTTCTACTGGATTAAGATGTAAATAAACTTTGTTTGTTGATCTTTAAGGTTAATGTTGTAATTTAAGTAATATCATCAGCTGTGATAATTTGATTTTAAATTTGGAGGTGCATCCTATACGTGTGTGCAAACTGTATGCAAGCAAATATGGTAGTTTACTCCTGCTTGGAAGGTAGATCTAGCAGTATTATACAGGGTACTCAAAAACAGTACCAAATATCTAGTATACATTGTAGACCAAAGGATGTTAAGAAAAAACTTTGGTGAGTGATTGCTGGAAAAAAAAAAAAGGAACGTGCTGTGAACATAAGATCAGAACTGCTACATTTGTAGAATAGATGGGAATACTGTTACATTATTAGTCTGCCGTAGCAGCAATGGAACTTGAAATTTCAGTGCGGGCTGGACAATGAACTAGGGCATGAACTGTACGAGGAGAACCTATAAGATGGCCTTGTATAATCACCAGATTTAAATCAACTTGACATTCGTTCCAAGACATGTAAAGAGCATGCTTCTCCAAACAAGCAATTTGCCAGGGCTATTGGCTAACTAGATCTTTTGGAAGCACAACAGGTACTCTATTCAAATAAAATATATTTTAGACAGAGATGATGATATGATAAACTTGTGACGTTTTTGGCATTTAGATTTTGAAACCTCTCTAAGATGGCCTGGTAATGCTGCTAGAAATCAACTTGGGAGAGGGTTTGTCAGTCTATTTTGATGTTACGGCACCTGCATTGCTATTTGCAGCAATGATTAGAATATCTGCTGTTATCAGGATGGTTGTAGTTATGCCATATCCAAGCTAATGTTTTTGGTTTACTGTGATTTTCCAGACATGTTCATAGGAGGTTTTTTGATCCTTGTTGTGCTAGCAATCATCCTATAAAGTTTGTTCCACTGTCTTCTAACCCGCTGTACAGATTTACAGTCTTAACAGTTTACATTCCACTTGTTCTGTCTTAAATTTAATAGAAAAAAATTGTACACTTATAATCTTTGCTTAATAATTTTGTCTCCTTAGAAGGTGGAAAATAAAGAGCTTATTTCATTTAGATAAAGAATAATACTATAATTGTTTTATTAAATCATTTACACATTTTTTTTCTTAATTTTGTTTTCAGAAAATTAGGAAATTGAAGGGTCAACTAATGAAGGTTCAGGTAAATAATTTTTTTTTCTCTATTTAATATATATGCACTAAAGCCTGTTTCACAATTACTGTTTGCGGGTGAAAAACAGGCGAATGCGGAAACCGCAACCGAGGCGAAGATTTTCCGCACATACTGCCGTTTCACAATTAGCGGAACTGCTTTGCGGGCGAAATTTTCAATTCAGACAGGTTCTGAAATTTAGCGAATCCATGACAGCTTAAACCAATCAGGAAGCTTCAGGTTCGCACAGAACTATAGGGGGGGAAAGTTGGAGAGAAGTAATGAACGGATATTTATAAGAGAAAAGGACGAGACACAAAAACCCTGGAATACAATAACCTACAATAAATAATAGTTATTAAATAAAAATGAAAAATAAATAAATAATAATAATAATTAACAAAATAATTAATAAATAATAAATAAAATATTCTAATTGCCTTTAGAGAATTGTCCTTTTTGCTTTGATAAGGGATAGTCTCTATCCGAAATGTCAGCTTTTTATTTTATTTTATATTTCTAGTTTCATTTTGATTTTATTTATTATTTATTAATTATTTTGGAGAGAAGTAACAAAAATGGAAGAAATATACAAATCCACTTGGGCGTATTATGACAGCTTACTATTCCTTCAGGTAGGGTCTTTTAATCTACCCTGCTTAAAAGATTAAAAGACCCTGCTTCGGGCATAGCCTACATGATAAGCCTATTCTCTTATGTAGGCTATGGTTCGGGATATAGTTTCCAACCGCACGTAGAATGAACCAATCAGGAGATAGTTAATGCAGCCGCGAATTTAATTGTGAAATGGAAACAGAAAATTGTCAAATCGCCCGCTTTGCTAGCGAAAGCGCTAGTATTCGCATCATGTGCGGATTCGCTGGGGCAAATGCGGGCGATTTAATTGTGAAACAGGCTTTAGGCTTAGTGTAATGAGCCTTTAATCCCTCAATGCCTTCCCATAAAAACACTTTAACGCATTCAGGAATCAAAAACGAGCTAACTGTCTTAACATTTTTTATGTCTAAGAAGCAAAACCGTTGTTATATTTCATAACTCTAATACGAAAGCAAGTAATTCTGGTCATTAGACTAAGAAGAAGAATCTTCCTCTTTATTAACGCAAAAGTTAAACAACTTAAAAATAACTTTGAAATAAATTGTAATGGTGGAATGGTAAATTTGCACTGGCCTCCCTTTAGCATGGAAAGAAAAGGAAAAATTTTTTTGGTTGCAGGGGAAGGGGTGGTAGTGTTTTGTCTTTTCTTTTTTTTTAAACTTTTTTTTTATAATCAAAATTGCCTCATCAAAGGCAAACAATTTACAATCGAACCCCATTAACTTGTTTCAAGGGACCGAGCATAAACCAAGTATTATCCAGGAATGAACAATTATTGTCCATTCACTGAAATCCTTAACCCTGTGTTGATTCACAGCATTTGCTTCTCCAGCAACTGACTGAAAAACAAAATGCCTACAGAGCTAGCCATTTGTACACAAAAATGTTTCGTATGTTCATCTGCCTTGCATACTGGCCAGCTTTTTCTAGCAAAATGTTATTGATTGGAATGCCATTATTTTTGTAATGTGCCTATAGCAAAGAGGTACACAAACGGTTAATAAAAGGTCAGATCTTCAAATAGTTAGTATTACAGGAAAAGGAAATATTCTGAATATCATTTATGTACACACTGAGAATAAATCAAAATTCGCGGTTATGTAAGAAAGTGTGCTTTATTGTTTATGTCCAACAGAATCATTCAGAATTTCTGGAATATCATATGGCTAATTTTAAGATTCCTATAATGATTTTTGTAATTTTTTGTCTCAAATTTCAGAGGAAAAATTTATATGGAAATAGCACTTAGATTGAATTTATATGGAAATAGCTTTCAAGGGGGTGGGACCAAAAGAAAATCTCATATTCAGCAGCCAGGTATTAATGGGGTTCAACTGTATTTGCAAAGGTTATTCGTCTCTGAGAGAAGAATCTGTACATGTCAAATTTATTGACTTTACCTTCCTAAAATGTCAAATTACAGCCGTTTCAAAACATCTCTCTGAATTAATATCTCTAAAAAGATTTTACTGATTTTCATGAAAAATACGTCAATGCATAGTTTAAGAATTAACCCTCTGGTTTTGAATTAACTTTTTTTATTCTTAAAAAAAATATGGTGGGGGGGGGGTTGCTTTAATAAATCCAAAATTGGTCAATTAAGCCAAAAAAAAAGTCTTTTACAAAAATAATTTAAATTAATGGGATGAGTCCATACATGTCAAATTTTATTGAGTTTGGATCGCTAGAATGAATGCTACAGCCATTTCTTCATTTGTAGAAAAAAATTAACGTCTCTAAAAAGCCATAACCAATTGACATAAAAAAATACATTAAGGCACAATTCAAGGTACAATTTAAGGTTCTCTCTACGTATGTATAATTTTTATTCAGAACTTCTATTTGCTGTACTGGAGTTAGCTGCACAAAATTGGTCACATAAGTAGCTATAGAGGGAATTGTTTTTTCTAAAATTTCAACATATCTTCTTGAATCAGGAGTTTAAAAGCTATTTCAGAAAAAAAACAAAATGTGAGTTGGGGGAACGAACATACAGGATCAAAGGCTTGGTTTTCTTTCCTTTGACCTTATTTGACCTTGAGTTTTCGTATTTTTATTTTTGCTAGGAAAGTAATCTGGCTTTCCATAATAAGCAAATGGTCCTTGTAAATACAGTGCTCCCTTCTTAAGTCCCCTATTTTGGTTCCAAGGCTATGCTAGTTTGTAGAAATTCAAACTGGAGATGAATTCTTTCCAAAAGGAATGGGCAGGGGGGTGTCAACAGTCACATAACTTCTCAGATGGGAATTCTATATTAAACTGAATTTATTCTTTAAAATAGCAAATTCATTAACTATCCTGTATTCTTATTAATTGCTGTATATGTTCTGTTGATTAGGAAGAAGTTGAAGAGGACGAAGACTATGAAGAGGAAGAGGAAATAGAAGAAATTGATCCAGTTCCCAAAAAGCAACGTATCTCTGTGCAGAAGAACAAGAAACCTCCACCTCCACCTCCTTCAAGGGTATCGTGATTTGCTGTTTACTAAGTCGATCCACGTTAAAAATAAAATTGAGCTCCAAAAGCACCAATTTTTTGGTAGAGACTTTACAACACAACAAAGGGAGAACAGAGTTTCCGGCTAGTTTCGCCATTTATTCCCGGCTTTATCAAGGATCAGGATAAAGCCAGGAATAAATGGCAAAACTAGTCGGAAACTCTGTTCTCCCTTTGTTGTGTTGTAAAGTCTCTACCAATTTTATCGATAGAAACAGCACTATGGACCCCTTACTCAACGACCAATTTTTTGGTATTTTCAGAAACCTTTTCGGTCCAGGAGCACTGAAGTGCCGGTACCTCAGTCCAGATATCCAGCGAGACCACTTAAACGGGTAAGAACATTTAAAGAGAAATTTGTTTATATAGGTAAGCTTGAAATTTCATCTGTTATGATGAACATTAGGCTTTCATCATCTCTTCAACATAACTTGATGTTTATAGATACACAGGGTAATTCTCAAATAATTGTCCCTATACATACAAAAATATAGCAAACATCAGGGCACTTATAATTAAACTGACAGTACTCAGAGCTATCTGTAGCTAGACTCACAACCATTCTGGTTGGGAGATCGGGCGACAAATGGTTCTGAATAATGTCAGTTTTAATTACAAAGAAATTTTAGCACTAAGATATTTATAGAGTCTGATAACCTACTTGTTCTGAAGATACCATAAATCATGCATGTTATTCACCTTGTTCAAAATATAAACATCCAATCTAGTTACTGCTTACTTCCGGCTGTAGTTTGTATTGGTCAATCCTTTCGCAAATCGATCGATAACATTACAAACAGTAGCCAGAAGCCCGAAAACAGAAGTTGGCAATACCCCAAGTTTCGGTTTCACTAATATCGTCTATATTGACAGTGCTTACATTAGATGTGATTTTCTAAAGATCACTTCTGCAACATGTTTTGAAAATTAAAAAAAAAAGTTGTAACTAGTAACTAATCAAATTTGTATCCTAACAGCTGAAGCCTACCACTTGGTTACTTGTGCAAGTTTAAGGCTTTTGTTGTGGTGAAAGTCTTTTAGTTTTTATAATAATAAAGCAAGTTTGTTAAAACTGCTAAAATTACCTTAATTCAACAACAACCAAAAAAAAATTAGAAAAGATAAATATTTAAAAACATAATTTAACACTATTATTACATAAAATATCCACTCACTACAGACACATACTCATTATCATTGAATTGATAAAATACATACAAGATCTTAAAATAAAATTTACATGATAATTATGGGAGAATAGGAAGGCAACTCGCAAGGTAATTTATGAATTTCAAAACAAAAACCATTCCTAACTACACTCTTTTTCATAAAAGAAGTCCAATGAAACGAATCAACCAGAACACACGCTTGATTAGTTGCTTATCGCTTAGGTTCATTACACCATGCTCTCACGCGCGTCGGTTAAGTTAAAATGGACGGCATTGCCCCACTTACCAACTCATCTGAAGATGAAAGCTTGATAACATTTCAAATAATGGTGATAAAATATGATCTCATGATAATAATAAAATTTGGCTTTAATGTTGAGGAAAGTGCGATTCTATTGAAGTGTCTGTAGTGCAAGTACCAGGAGAAGGTGTCTGCAGTACAAGTACCAGAAGGATTCATCAATCCATGCATCTGGTTGGTTTCCATTCTGACTCAAGCTAAGGTCAATGGAATTTTTTTATGAAAAAGACTATAAGGGGAAGGTTTTTTGCTTTTAGGAAGGTACAACATATTTCTGCAACTCCATATTTCTTTGATGCTCTATGATCTGAAGAAGTTATTGACCATTCAAGATAAAATGAGTCAAATGAAAATCATTTCTAAGCGCTTTAGAAATTACTTTAATACAGAGGGTTGATTCAGATAAAATGAGACGACTTTAAACGCCTCGTATGACCTTGACCGAATGTGATTTGCATGACTCGTCCACTATTCATGGGGATTAGCTTTGTATACACTTGTTGCTGTTATTTGGAACATTTCGTGCTGAAACATAGCTCCCAAAATCACAGCTTTTTGGGAAGGGTATATGTTTGGCCTTTCCGACGCTAACTTCAGTCTTTCGTGCATTGTGGAATTATGCAAACAAAATGGTATTTTGGTATCCAAAGCTAAGAACAAATTCCGACCATCTAATGAACGTGGACGAGCAGAGAAGCAGACCAGAAACAAGCCTCAGCCAACACGCCCAGCTCAGGTGGTACGAGAAATCTGGCCTGAAGTGCCGAAAG
Organism: Rhysida immarginata; assembly: GCA_023313115.1. NCBI lineage: Eukaryota > Metazoa > Arthropoda > Chilopoda > Scolopendromorpha > Scolopendridae > Rhysida > Rhysida immarginata. Next base: position 1,610,266 of record JAHWFO010024398.1, read on the forward strand.
AAAATCCCCCCACACAGAGAAGTCTAGCCCAAAGGAAAGGTATTTCACAGGCAACAGTCTCCAGAATAATTCATGACAATCTTGGGCTGGAGCGACGTCATAAAGCGCACAGTCACAGACTGTCGGCCAGGCACGTGCAGGAACGATTCACCAACACCAGAAAACTGTATGAAAACCATCTTGCAGGTGACTGATGGAAGTGGGTTGTCTCCTTGGATGAAGCTTGGGTGTACCTCGATGACACCAACAAACCCAGGGCAATTTACTATCGCGAAAGAGGGGGCAAGGCCAGGTCCAATTTTGTCCGAAGGTGCAAGGAAAAGTTTTCAAAGGGCTTCATGGTGGTTGCTGGATATTGCTCATGTGGACTGCTCACGATTCGTCGAGTTCCTGGAAACTGTAAAATTAGTGCAGCCTACTTCCAGAGTAATGTAATGGACCACATATATCGGCAGGATATCCCACGTCTGTACCCTGGTGAGCAATCAAAAGTTTGGATCCACATGGACAAGGCATCAAGCCACACTGCCAAGTCATCTGTGGCTTACTACAGGAAGATGGAACAGGAAACGGGCATACGAGTTATTCCCTTCTCTCATGTGCCTGTAAAATCTCCTGACGCATCACCGATGGATTTCTGTGGTTTTGGTCTCCTGAAACGATGGCTCGGAAGTCGCCGACCAAGAACCGTTGATGGGCTGTGGAAAGTGTGTCAGCAAGTGTGGAACGAACTTCCCATGGTGTCCCTCAAACTCAGCCTACTTCAGTGGAAATTACGATGCCGGGCGATAGTCCAACAACGTGGTTCTCACATCGAACACAACCGATGGTGGAGCCATGGTATTACACCATCGTAACAGAACTGCAAAGTCGTCTCATTTTATCTGAATCAACCCTCCGTATTTGCAATTGCTGTAATTGAATCAAGGGTGGCAGGGGAGTTTGGTTGCACACTAAAGTAATTGAATCAAATCTACCACGAGAACAAGTCCGTAAAATCTTACTACTTAATATTTTCAGCTGTTGAAATGCTGAAGACCAAATAAGGGCTGCATAAGCGATCTTAGAAATAATGATTATAATTTTTTGTAATTACTTGTCTTAACTTTTTAAGGTCTCTGTGATTGCCAAAACATAAACAAGAATCATAGCATCAATGGTATTATCATAATTAGGATTAGCATAAGCTCTCTCTCTTTGTCTTGCCCAAAAGAAGTGAGCTCAGCTAGTGCCTGTGATTGACATTGATAGCTTCGATCGATAGCTTTTTCAGAAGCAAGATTATTTTTTTTATTAAATAAAAAAGCTCATTTGTTTGCTCTGCTTAAAAAAATTCTGTACATTCAGCCAGCCACAAGGCTAACAACACGTACTGTTTTTTTTCTTAGTTGAACTGGACTATAAATGATCTTGAGGTCCTGATGTAATAACGACTTCGAAAAATCAACATTAAAATCCTCGTTACAGTCACGAGTAAATGAAAGTCCAGTGTGTATGAAAGGTCTATCATTGTATTCATGGAATTTAACTTGGTCCACATATTGCTAAAATGCAAAATGTTTACTGTAGTTGAGAACATACATTAGATGGCTTATTTTTATTTATTTTTTTTTTTATTTTATTTTATTTCCCTCCCCAATGTTTCAACTCTTTATTAGAAATTGGTGTAAAAAAAATTATTGAAATTTTCAATACTTCTTTAAAATTTGAATTTGGCACCAGAAAAAAGCAAAGTAAAATAAATTGTAATTTATAAACCCCTGTTTTATTATCTACTTTATTTATTAAACAAAAAAACAAAAAAAAAAACTGGAATTTAAGTAAACTGGTCAAAAAAAATAAGGGAAAATTACAAAAACGCATTTTAGGTTATACAGTGAAACCTCTCAATAGCGGACACCTCTGGGGAAAGAAAATCTGTCCGTTATTAAGAGGTGTCCGCTATTGAGAAGAGTCACAATACATGACATAGACCTGCTGGGGAATTGAAAAGTGTCTGTAATTAAGGGGTGTCCGTTAGGTGAGGTTCACTGTATAGAGAATGGAGATGGGGGGAAGGGGCTATGAACCACACAAAAGATTCTGTTTTGGGGTTAAAAACATACTTTTACGTAACTTTGCTTGGTGGCCAACTTACATGGTTAGAGCCTTTGTATCACTTGCATTGTTGCATCCTTGAATTTTATAGTAAGTTCATGAAGTAGGATAAGCTATTTACCTAATAACTAGAAAATGACAATAATGAATGCAACCAAACTTGATGCCCACCAAGAATGTTAGAGGATGGGAACTTTTTTTCCTCTTTTATATGGAACATGGCAACTAAAAATTTTAAAAATGGAGAGATAATGTTAGTTTTGCTAAATGACAGTATAATTTTTTTGTAAAATTTAATTGTACATACATTGCATCTGGAGTATCAATTGCAGGCTCCAAAATTTTTGTAAAAAGAAAAAAAAGAAAAATAAATGACCCTCATACACAAAAAATACAGTAATGCTTGTCTGCATAAACTCGACATCTGTATCATAAATAAATTTCAAAATTAGTGTCTTGATGGTAATGAATTGTAATAGTAAAAATTGTTTTTTAAAGCAAGCAAGTTCACGAGCTACACTAAGTGAAGATACGTTGGATGAGTTTGAAGAGATTTGCCAATCTTTGGCTGATTCAGATAACTCTGAAGAGGTTTCTGAAATCATTACACGGCCACGGAGGATATCGAGAGTAAAGGTAAAGTAGCGATTTATCTCTAACACATGCATAGATTAAAAAAATATACATGTATATATGTTTATGTTTTCATTCATTATGTCATCATTAATGCACCTTTTGTCATTGCCCTTTCATTATCTCCTATTGGTCTCGTTCTTGTCCTGTCCCAGCATGTCTTTTCTTTCATTTTCAGGTTTCCCATTGCGTCTCTTCTGTTCTTCCTAGCCAATACTATTTTTTACCCCCCTATTTTGTCTGTATATAAGACTTCCTCTAATGCCTCTATTATCACTTTACTTTTTGCTTTGACAAAGGATAGTCTCTATCTGAAATGTCGGATTTTTTCAGGGTCTTACCATCCTGTGTTCAATTTTTGTTTTATTCCAAAGGTTTTATGTTTAGTTCTTTTCTTCTAACTATTCATTTAAAATACAGATAGTAATATCAAATACTGTATTTATTCATGTATAATGTGATCCCCCTTTTTTATTTTTATTTATTTATTTATTTTTTTTTTTTTTGAGCCCCCAAAAAATGTAAAAATCAGTTACAGTCAATTCTCTTTAATACAAAATCGTGGGGACCAAGAAATTTTTTCGTATTATCCGTATTTCATATAAACCACCAATACTGAAAGTATTATGAAATAAGCACGGAAATAGAGTACTTTAAGTTAGAAATAATTTTTATTCATCTCTCCTAAAAAAAAAATCTGTAATAACAGTTTGTTTTCGTGCTAAAACAATTTTTTTTTCTAAATCACTATTGACTTTACAATATAATGTAAATAAGTCTTCAGGAACATCCTGACTGTACAATATATAAGATTTAATTTCCTCCAATTCTAACATTCTCTGATTTGATGGAGCAGATTGAATTGGTTCGTCGTCATCATCGCTCTCTTCGTCTACGCCGCCATCTTGCTTATCGTCCAGGCATTCTTGTCCGATCTCTTCGTCAGTTAATATGTCAGAGGTGATGACGCCCTCATCAATCCTGACGAAATCTTCAAACGACATCGCAGCAAGTTTCTCTCTACATAAGTTTGTCCCCCCCTTTTATTTTTTAAGTATCGTTGATAATGTTCACAGTGGAATGTCAAAGTCTTTAGCAACCTGCCCTTTTATAGCATTTCGTTTTTCCGCTGCATTCAGAATTTGTAACTTAAGATCTAACGAAAGATCCTTTCGTTTCCTTTTGCTTGAGGCTGACTGTAATAAAATTGGATAACTGCGTTGTAGCGATGAGAAAATTGATTTTGAAACGATGTCAATATTGCACTTGTTTAAATAAAGATTTGAGCGCCATGTGACAGGATTTCAGATCTAGAATAGCTGAAGCAATCAGATTTCGTGAATCAGATTTCCCGTTAGTTTGAAAGCACGTGATTCAGATTTCGCGCTAACCTCGAAGCCACGTGACAAAACAAATCACACGTGCGTTTATCTTACTTTTGACAGAAGCAATCACACATGAAAGGACTTTGAAAATTATTTTTATTAACTTTACACTTCGAAATCTGAAATTTTATCATTAAAATTGTTCCTAAAAAGACTATTTTTCAATAAAATTATGAAATTTTCCTTCGTATAAACCGTATTTTAATAAAAATATGTTCATATAAAGCAGAAAAATTTACATAGTAATTGCTTTCTCGGGGACGGGCCACAAAATTTCTTATTATTAACTGGAATTACGTATTAACCGGTTTCGTATTAACGAGAATTGACTGTACTTTTTGTATGATGCAGACTCCAAACTTTTGACACATTGGCAATGAAAAAGTGATTGGGAAATTGAGAAAAAAGTGAATTAATATATATTGCAAAAATAGTATAACATAGGATATAATGAACTGCTATGTATATTAAATGCACGCTAGCTTTGTTTGAAGTTCGTCAGACTGAGTTTGGTTTGAAGCCTTACCCTCTCCCCCTTCCCCCTCAACATCGTTCTTGCAGTCTGAAATTTCTTTCTTATTCATGTATAATGCGACCTTTCCACCCCCATCCCCAATTTAGCCGCTTTTTATACGTCAAAAGTTTTTGCATTATACACGAATAAATCTGGTATCTAAATAAATTTTTAGAAGATAGAGTTTTTTTTTCATTTTTTGTCATTTTAAAATGTTAATGAAATTTTCGTTTATCCTTAAAGGTTGATATTGTATCTCCAGCAATTAAGCAAAAGAAAATTGAAGAAACCAAAAATAAAATAGAGCCTTCAAAACCTTCATCAGACCTGATGACAAAACGGCCTAAGCAAGAACCACCCAAAAGAATATCTACTGATGAACCTCCCAAAAGAGTAGTATCTGTGGATGAACTTCCCAAAAGGGTATCTGTGGATGAACTTCCCAAAAGGGTATCTGTGGATGAACTTCCCAAAAGGGTATCTGTGGATGAACTTCCTAAAAGGGTATCTGTTGATGAACTTCCCAAAAGGGTATCTGTTGATGAACTTCCAAAAAGGATATCTGTTAATGCGACTTCTAAAAGAGCATCTGTTGAAGAACCTGTCAAAAGGTCTGTTGATGAACTTATCAAAAAGGGAATATGTGTTGACGAATCTTCCAAAAGAAGGATATCCGTTGATGAAGAACCTCCCAAAAAGAGGACAACTATTGATGGACCTCCAAAAAGGATGATTACCGATGAACCTATTAAAAGGACATCTATTGATGTACCTCCTCCAAAGAAAGAAAAGGAGATCACTGACCTGGATTTATGGCCTGACTCTAGTGATAACGAAGAGGAAAGCATCAGCCCTTCTAAGAAATGTAACTCAATTTTTTTTTTAAAAAAATTCTTTAATGTTCTTTTTTTAAGCAGTACGGTAAACACTTTAATCCTAAGTTTTGAGAAATGGTAAATGTTTTTTCAAACAAATACCTGACTTTTCTTACAATTAAAAATAATTAAGTAAAATATAATTTATAGATTAATTTTAGAATTACAAATTTTAAATTTCATCTTCCCCATGAATTTAATTTTAATTATCCATAGCAATGGTTCTCAATTTGTCCCTTCTACCATAGTTCAGATTACCATTCTCCCCAGAAAAAAAAAATTAATGCTAGAATTGTTACATTTTTAGCAGTTGATGTTGTCAGGTTATAGACATCAGTTTATGCACATTTTCTGACTGCTGTCTTGCTGAATGATGGACGTCACATTGAACATTTCTAAGCCAATAGTTAATCCAGCATCTTACCATCTCAAAATGCACATAAATTTTATGCAATAATTTTAAAATCCTATCAGATTTAATTTTAAAGTTTAACATACAATATAATATCTATTTCAAATTTAATAAACGTTTTATCCTTAAATTATTTTTTTTCCCTCTGATCAGATTACAGCAGGTACCTATTTACATTTTTTGTCCAATCCCAATCTATTATGAATAAATCATGTTACCTTCATCAGGAGTCGCTGTAGGACCAAAAATCTACGAGTCGATTTGACTTCTCAGCCTGGAAACCGCGAGTCATATTTTAGATTCTATTTGACTTCTATATGTTTACATGTATTCAAAATCTCAATAGTTAATTTAAACACGACAGCATGTGTAAAACTTAAAACTAAAGAAAGACTCTTTGACCACATCAAAGTATAATTTGAAAAAGTACAACCTGGTAATACTGGAAGCACTTTTCGAATGCTTTGCATTCATCATTCAGCAGACCAAGTGAGAACCTCGAGAAGACCTTGAGAGAACTGACTTGGGACAGAACGAGCAGAGTATTTATAACAGACGAAAACCAATCAAAAAAAAAAAAATTTTTTTTCCAACTACAAATTAATGACTGGGTAATCTAGACGCCCATTGGATCGGGGGAGATTCACCAATAGGACCCAAGTCCGAGTTTAGTAACAGTTTTTTGTCTGTTCTATGAATTGCTAAACTTTCGAAGGCGTCCAACAGGTATTTTTTATTTATCGATTTGATCAATTTAACATTTTTTGAAGAAAAGTCGTGGCCGGTTTCCAAACAATGTTTTGCTATTGCTGATTGATTACTCCTGCCGAATCTCCTATGTGCCAAATTCTCCTTGAATCTAATCTCGATGTTACAAAAAGTTTGACCTTTATAGACCTTGGGGCACTGGGAACATGTTTTCTCCTGATGTTTCTCAATACATAACGGAACATGCAACATTCAACAAGCTTTGTTTTGATGGCAATGCTTTGAAAGTTACATACTTAAGAATTGTATGAGAGTGCCGGAAAATCTGATGGCTTAATAAACAAGTTAGTAGCCAAACTTCTTTAAACAGAAAAGTAACTTCAACAACTGTGTTTCCTCATGCTGAGAAGGAATGTCGTCCATAGCATTGACCAATGAGAGAAAAGCAGTCTCTCTCGTTGGTCACGCCATAGGTAAATTTGCTGGCACATGCCTTTAGTGAAGTATTTCCCATATGAATTTATTAATACAGGGTTGATGAAGCACTAACAATTTGATAAATCTTTCACTTAATAAAATAATAAAATAATTTTTTAAATGGAAATGATAGAGAAATTCAAAGCGTAAACGCGACCAGGCTAGGGGAAAAATTACAAAACTACGCCTGATTGGGGGTGATATCTTTTCAAGTAAATTTTAATTACGGCAAATAATTAATTATTGTTTAAATTTGTAACATCATTTTGTTCATTTAAATTTTTCATTATATATTTAAAAAATTGCATCAGCTATCTCTCGTGCAAAGTTATCACCCCAATTTCTTAAATAAACTGCCCCGATTCGCGGCTCTAAAAATTTGAAGGCCGGAAGAGGCATTTTTCACACATCAAACACAGTTCATTTATATCAGTTTTAAAAATTTTAATTGTTACAGATGTATTTTTATTGTTTCAAATAATAATAATCTGCAAAAAATATGTATTGAGTTTAAAGTCATTGTGACAAACTCATCATCTTCATTGTGTGTTCATCGTGTTTAAAGTCATTTGCGCCTGTACAATTCTTTCTACAGCCCTCTGGTTTGGGGAGATTTAATTTTGATAAACCTGTACAAAAAGACATACTTATCCTACTGCTGACATTGTTTACCTATAAATTCCTTTTGCAATTTAGATGAAATGTAGATGAAGAGTATTATAGTTCTTATATGATGAGAAATTTTTCTTTTGGCATCATAAAGAATATCTATTTTAGCAATAGAAATTGCATTTATCCTCAACATATTTTCCCAAGACTCTTTTACATCGTGCACCATCTGGCTGTTTTTGCTGCCTGCCCAGCCAGTTTGCATGGTGAATCGTACTACTCTGATATACATACTCATCTAATCGTTTCTTATGTCAGTACATGATATACTTATCATGCTTATAATGATGTACTTACTCCCATGGAGTGCTTAGCAAACAAGCAAGCATTAAAAGACTTTATTAATAGCAGAGCTCTTTTTAAGTGTCATTAAACTGAATTAATTTTCAATGATGTTAAAAACATTGTTAATTTCTCCCTCCAGAGGGAGGATCTATTCCAAGCGCTCAGTGCCTGCTCGATTCCTATATCTATTGAGAACATTCTCCTATTTTCGCCTCTTTCAAAGAAGGAAAAAAAAATGGTGATATCTTCTTTAATGATCTTTCTACAGAATACGGACCTTCTACATAGAATTAATGGCCCGTTAAAACTCAATGAGTAACTCAGCTTTGCTTTTACTTTTATCTTTATTTTTGTGGAAAAATAATGACTTAGGATGTACAGTGTCTCCTTGTCTGGATAGCGCCGATGTCGTTCATTAATTGTCTTTAAGTAGTTCGTAACAGTGACGATTGTGAAAGATCTTTAACGGTCTCTGATTTATTGTGTGGTGTGTTGCGGTATCAGCTTGTCGCCCCCATGTGGGATGATGTGAGCTGCGGTTAGAAGAAGAAGAAGAAAAAAATTTGCGAAGTCTATTGTTCTGTTGCCAAGTTTGTTTGTTTTTTTTAATTTTTTTTTATTTAGACTTCAGATATGGCTAGAGCATCAAAAAATAAGTAAAAATTATAATGGGACACATGTCCTATCTATTCGGGAACAAAGCCAAACTTTAACCACCATTTTGGTACCTTACTCAAGTACCAAGTACGTTTTTCCTCTGATCACTCCACAGCAGATGTCTTTTTATATTTTTTGTCTAATCTCAATCCCATTATGATTAAAATCATGTTAACTTTATGGTAAATTGCACGTGGAATTATTTTTTAATTTTATTTTTATTTTATTTAGAATTGTAAGCAACAGGCTAAGTGCTCAGTGACAGCTTACAGCTAAACAATTACAGCGGTAGAGAAAAATTAAACTAAAAATAATTTTAATCAATTACTTTTTTATTATGGACATATGATGATACGAAGTGTGCTTTATATCATTAAGTTGTTTGAAAATTGCCATAATTTTTCTTTACCTTTTAGAAAATACAGTAAGTCCCCTACATCAGAAAGAATTCTATTCTGAAAGTGTGTTCACAAATCAACTTGGTTCAAAAGTCACGCAAAGTTAACTAGGTACCCAAGGGTGATAATGCAAGCACCAACTTCAATAGAAACCATGTTTATACACATAAATAAAGTTGTTAATCATATTTAAAAAAAAAAATTAATTTTACATTTCTAAAGAAAATTACAATCACTTGTACATGCACATGATCTGAGAAGGCAAGCAATAAGAGCATGTGTTTTGCACTCTGTCCAATGCCAGACAACAGTTTTACTGTCAGTATTAATAAGCATATTGCCACTAAAATATGATAGTGTCTCATGTTTGCTGAGTATGTTGTCATAAGCCATTGTTTTCATCAAATGTCTAAACTGGAATAAGAAAATCACATAAGATTGTGGTTAATCTGTCATTTCATATTGCTTTCATCATTTATTATCCAGTGAAGATGGTTTTAGCATAGATTTCTCTTCGCTAATCTTTTTCAGCATCAGAGAAAAGGTTGTGATGTATGTTTTGTTAAATGGAAATTTAGAAATCGCTTTTTCGCAGAGAAAGAGAGGGAGATTTTCTTTATTTGCATTATTTCTTAACGCAAAGGCTGAAGTTTTATTGTCTAATGGAATGTTCTCCAAAATCAAAACATTCACTTTAAGTACTGAGAAATTTTCCTTTTCACTATTGCATTCAGTTGAATCTCTATATACAATTGTATTTTTAATGAGCAAGCACCTGAAAAATTTTAAGGTGTAAGATCAACTTTGATAATTCACAGTTTGCAGCAGTGAATTTTCCTTTGTTATACAGTCTCGTAAGAGTTATGCATAAGATAAGGTTTTGTGTCAAGCGTGCTTGTTGTGAGATGCAAAGCTTACATTACATTAAAAATTGGTCACATGATGAGGTCGGAGATAAAAATATTTTCAGAGATGAAGTTAGAGTATTTGTTCACGGCTCTTAATTGCTCTGCATTTGTAAATCTAAATCTCGTTTGCCTTGATGGCATTTTAGCAGACCAAAATGTTTAGATTTCTAATGAAAGATTCCGGTTAACTTGGCAAGATCGGCGGCTAATCTCCTTTGGCCGCCATTTGCGTGACATCGCAATGACGAAAATAGCGGAGAATTTCTGATTTGTTCCCTTATTTTTATAACTAATATAGATTTCGTTACGCTTATGAGTTTTCCGGTATAATTATAGCCCTAAAGCCCCATTTTATAAGGGAAAGTCACTGCCGCAAACTCTCTAATATAAGGAAACCTGTCTATAACAAGGATAAAAATTATAAGTAATACAGTATAAAAAGGAATAAATATAATTATATTAAATAAAACAAGGAAAACTATCATAAGATAAATGTAATATTTCAATACCATTTTTTACCTACTATATTGTCTATAATAATTCTCCCCATATTTTGTACGGTCTAAGCAGATTTCTTATAGTATTACTATAAATCAAATTTGTCTGTAATGATGCTTATTTTTAATGAACCTGTGTATAAAAATTTTGCAGAGATTGATCATGTTATTTGTTCAAGAAATTTGAAAGCATAATTTGTAACCTTTCTGCATATTCTACCTGCAGGTGATCCAAATTAATTAACTTTTTACAAGCTGCCTTTGCAGGATTGGCTACTATTTGAAAGTTCCTTCTTTGAGCTCAGGCTGTGGCATTTTCTTTCCCGTTTTCACTTACCATTTATAAACATTTAAGATATGGTGTGAAAGTAGACCCTCTTAGACCATTCTCAAATTTAATTTATACCTAAAATTTTGCTCGTGGTTTGCTGTGGGATCGCATTATATAAGAGGTTAATATTTTCGCTACATTCCAAGAATGATTGAGTGGAGGGGGAGCTTCTGACATTCTTCAAATGAAACTAGCATATAATATTTACTACACAGTATATTATTAAAGTATATACATCTGTAGATTAATTCAGTTTTTCTCAATTTCCCATCCACTTTTCCTTCACCAAAAGCTAACGTGAAAGCAAGTCCTTGAAAACAAGATGATGAACTGAACTTCAAACAAAACTAGCATATAATAGTTAATAAACTGGTACATTAGTGTACATTGTGCAGTACATTAAGGTTTTTCAACAGTGAATACATAGTATAAACTGTAATAATTTTGAAAAATAAAAATACAATCAATACATGGAATATACAGTAACTGAATAGTTTTCTCTTTGTTGAAAATTAAATAACCGTTTCTTATTTTTGTTTTAAATAAACCACTGACTGTACTCTCTTAAAGAATTTATGAAGAATCTGATGACACTGAATCAAATTTTGAAGGTTTTTAATTGTAATGCATCCAGGTTATACATTATTTTAAATGTAAAATAAAAAGACGTCTTCTGTTTATTCAAGCATATTTTATTTCTAGTAAGTCTGCAATGAGTCAAAAACTGGGTTTGCATTATACAGGAGGATAAAATTTTTATTGGTTTTCTTGGCTCTGAAAGCAGGATTGCTTTATGTGGACTCACCTGCATCCTTTTATATCTGCATGAGCCCACATGTGATATCTATATTCATCAATTTGCAGGAATGTCAGATATAATTGGTCTCGTAGTGTTATATGCCTTATTAATTAATTAGAATATACTGTATATGCATCTGTTCACCTTGTTTGTTTTTTTTTTGCTTTCACTTTCATTATTGAAATTTGGACAGTGCCTTTCAGCTTGAAGAATCGGGGTTCGAGCTTACTCGCAATTTACACATCAAATGGTCATTTTTCAGAAAAGTTGACTCGTTAACCACTTCATCACTCTTTTTACTGGAGTGCTTTCTCTATTTGTGTGTAAAAAAAAAAAAAAAGAAAAAAAAGGCTTTAGAAGAGAGCAAGTTTTTATGCATGCTTCAAAAGTCTTTGTGCAAGCATAAAGACCGAAATAAATATACTGTATAGATTTAATGAAGTAATTACTGGTCCCAGTTATTTCTATTCAGTTAGTAGTATTGTAAGTGAAAGCAATAAGAGCATTTTTCCTGATATAAGTGATCCTATATGTATTTAATTCTGAAATCTTGTATGTTATTGACTTTTTTCCTTCATAATTTTTTAAATGTTTATTATTTTTTAATGTTTGTTTAATTCATGTTATTGCAGATGAAGTTGGTACAAGAGTAGAAGTTCGGGTGAAACATAAATGGTATGAAGCTGTATCTAATACTCTGTCTATTATTGAACATTTTAAACATTATTTTAATAAGACTTATCGGTAATTATAATTTATATTAAAAATAATCCATCCAATATTTGAATGGTACAATGTAAATGCTATGCTGAAATAAGTCTTAAATGTTGGCTTTAATGCAGTTTTGTTTTAAGTATGATGAAAAACAATTTTTTATTTTTAATTAGACATTTGGTAGAATTTTTTTTAATGTTTTCACCCAGGGGATCAGTGCTCGCAATGGAGGCTTCTGCCTGCATGTTTGCAGTTGCTATGACCCATATACAGTACTTCATATGGTTTGTCCTGACTAAGTATTTTTACCAACCATCTGAATGAGAGCATTTGTGTTCATCTATTTCTTATTAATAGCAACTTGCCACAGTGAGAAAATTAAGAAAGGATGAGATTATGAATCCTATCTGTGGGAAAAGCATTACAGTTTATGGTTTGGTGATTGAGTCTGCAGTAGCTAACTTTTGATTTCATATTCTTTTTTGTGATGTATTCATATTCTTTTTTGTGATGTATTTCATATTCTTTTTTGTGATGTATTCATATTCTTTTAGAGAGCTGGATAGTAGATGCTTGTTAATGGTGCACATGCAGATAACCTTTCATTTGTATAAGGGATGGGTATTAATATTCTGCATGCAGAAGATTTTTTTTAATATTATCAATACTGTTAAGAGCTTTTTATTAAAACAATGATAAAATGCCAATTTCTCTTTAAGACATTTTCTTATAAACTGACATGGCAAATTATTAGGAACAGGCTTAAGAACACATTGAATCATCCCTTGATCTTCAAAACTACCTCAGTTTGACGTGGCATGGAAGAAACAAGGTTGTGAAAATGACCTACAGGGCTTTTCAACTATATTTTGTTTCAATTTTATACTACCGAAAAAGTTATGAGCAATTTATACCTCTGTTGAAATTGCTGTTACATCTTTGCATAGTATGACTGCAAAGTTTGTTTTTGAAGCTCATGAAAATAAAATTAAACTTTATTTCACTCAGTTACAGGGGGTGGACAGAATAATAGGAACACCTTTCGATTTAGATGTTTTGTCGAATATCTGGAAGAAAAATAATATCTGGATGAATAATCCTGAAACTTCAGGGGTGTAAATAGCATGTTATATCTCATATATTTTAGCAAAAGATGTGTCCCAAAGGCAAATAGGGGACCAGTAACAAATAGAACAAGAACAATAATGTTTGGGATCACCCTGTAAAAAAATGATGTTTGAAATGCATTATAGCTGCAGCATATGATTAGGAGGCTTCTTTTACTTATGTGTTCACTTGTATGAGATTAGCACGTATATTCATGGAGATATAAAAGTTTCTTTAAAAAAATAGAATTTTTTTGTAAGTTTTTTGTTTATAATATGCAGGGTTTTCAACCCAATGCAATGTCATTTTTATGAAGCTTGACAAACTACAGTAGAGACAACACCCTGCAATCAGAATATTAAAATATTAATATTTGATGATATATGAGCATTTTTCCTAAATAATGTTTATACAGGGTGTATCTGAACGGTCTGTACAAACTTGCAGCACGAGTTCCTTGTAGCCAGAGAACCAATATATGTCCCATGAACATAGGGTCACAAATGCTTCCTTCTGGAGATACAATGGTGCAATGTTGTCCTACAATAGCTGGCACAATTGTCACATCAAATCCATTCAGCATTACAAATAGGTTTATTTCCGGCTTGTACAGTAGCATAACAGTCCAGACGTGCTAAAGTACATCATCGAAATGACCTCCATTAAATTCCATGCAGGCCTGCACACGTCTTTGCATTGACTGGCAAACTTGTTGGAAAATACCGGGTGTGTTACGGATGACATTGCAATTGTCCATGATCCGCTGGCGAAGAGTATTAACATCTGATACGGAGGTGGAATAAACAAGGGTTTTCAAGTGGGCCCCACTAAAAAAAAAGTCTAACGGCCGTATTCACCACCTAGGATTAAAGTGCGAGTTGAGCAACCTAGAGTTAAACCTTAGCACGTGACTCTCGTTATCCAATAGAGAAACGTTAAAATACCATCTCTCACCTTAACTCTTAACTCTCAGATTAACCCGAGATGGTGAATACGGCGAACGTGCTGGCCACGGTATTGGTCCTCCATGGCCTATCCATCGACGAGGGTAGGTGGCATCTAAGAAGTCTCTACTGAGTCAGCTAAATCAGTATTTTCCTTTTGTTGGAAACAATGAAGGTTGAATAAGATTATCACGCACGCCTCGATTACACTAGTCAACACGCATTTTGTGGCTAAGACCACACATAGTGTTCTTAGTAGTAATTTGTATGTAGAATCCAAATCTGCTTTTAGATTTTTTTCTATCACGTCATGTTTCCAAGTTATGCACTTTGAGACTTCTATGTTAAAGTAATGGGAGTGAAGAGAAGCGGCTATATTGTTAAAGTATCCATATTTTGGGGCCGCAAGGAAATTTACCAGGCCCCAAACACTGAATGATTTAAAAATGTTTCATTGTAAAAAAGAAAGCTGTGCGTGCTAGAGAAATTTAAAAATTATATTCGTAATCAGCAGAAAAAATACTACCAAAAATCACACACTTTCATTTTGTCATAAGAAAAATCTTAAGTTTTGTTGGCCAGTGTTATCGGCATACAACCGTAACTGTGTTCAGTTGACGTGTAGGACAACATCGCACGGTTGTATCTCCAGAGGGAAGCGTTTGTGACCCTATGTTCATGAGACAAATGTTGCTTCTATGGTTACAAGGAACTCATGCTGTAAGTTTGTACAGACCGTTCAGATATACCCTGTATGTGCATGTTTAAGTGTTATCAAAATGTTTTTTGCATAATTTACTAGCCAAATGTATAGAGCTACTTTCATAAAAGGCCCAAGCAAATATCGTGAAAATTTAGCAAGATATCGCCGATAGAATGAGTTGAATTTCAGTTGCTCTCAAAATTAAACAAAACGATAAGGGGCTTTCTCCAAATTTTTATTTTTTGGACTGGACACTGGTATCAACTTCTTATCCTTAAGCTGATATGAACTCAATATGAGATCAGTGTGCCTTCATATCAACTTAAGGAGAAGTTGATACCGGTGTCCGGTCCAAAAATGAAAATTTGGAGAAAGCTTCTTATCGTTTTGTTTATTTTTGAGAGCAACTGAAATTCAACTCATTCAATAGGCGATATCTTTCTGAATTTTCACAATATTTGCTTGGGCTTTTTATAAAAGTAGCTCTATACATTTGGCTAATAAATTATGCAAAAAACATTTTGGTAATGATTGTGCATGTGCAGTTAAACATTATTTAGTAAAAAATGCTCATATTTCTATCAAATATTTAATATTTTAATATTCTGATTGCAGTATGTTGTCTCTACTGTAATTGGTCAAGTTTCTTGAAAATGGATTGCATTGGGTTGAAAACCCTGCAAGGTATAAACAAAAAACTTACAAAAGAATTCTATTTTTTTAAAGAAACCTTTATATCTCCATGAATATACGTGCTAATCTCATACAAGTGAACACATAAGTAAAAGAAGCCTCCTAATCATATGCTGCAGCTACAATGCATTTCAAACATTTTTTTTTACAGGGTGATCCCAAACATTATTGTTTTTGTTCTATTTGTTACTGGTCCCCTTTGGGACACATCTTCTGCTGAAATATATGAGGTGTAACATGCTCTTTACACCCCTGAAGTTTCTGGATAATTCCTCAAGTATTTTTAAAGATATTCGACAAAACATCTAAATCGAAAGGTGTTCCTATTATTCTGTCCACCCCCTGTATGTTTTAAAGCAAGTTCCTCATTTTAATTAAGAAAATAATTTTTTAAATAATTTTAAATTGTATAAAATAATTGCTAGTCCATGTGCAGTTCTTTTCTTGAGGTCACTTTAACTGCTAACTCATGGAAAATTAAAGTCTCTTGAGTTTATTTCAGAAATATACTTAAGGGAAATCTTTTCAATTCCTGTATCAAATTGTTACAAATGTTTACAGCACCCTGGTAGTTATCTATCCAAAACCATTAAAAATATTTTTCTTGGAACAGAAGATATCAAAAGCGATGTTTACAAAACAAAGATGAGCTACAACTAATGGAAAAGGCAACCTGCATTGAAGAGAACCAATTGCAACTACAGAAATTTGATAAGTTTATACTTGTTGATGTCGTTTATAACGATCTCCAAGGGACCATAAAAAATGTATTGTTGTTATAACCAATACTGTTCTTGATCTAGTCCTTCTTTCTACTAATGTCGATAAGTAATTATTTATTTGAAACTGTTGGATTTGAAGGCATTCTTAACTTTCTTGTGGTCATTCGAAATCGTTGATACGGTACAGTGAGATATACAACCTCTGACAATTAAGTTCGGTGAATGACGTCACACCCTAATCTGTGTGAGTTTTACGCGAGTAACAATGCATGTGAATACAAGCCCAGTCATTGTTTAAGCAAGTTCAGACAGGTCACGTTTGTGCGTGCAATGGTTTAGCAGATGCTCGTTTCTTCAGTTGAAGGTGTAGCGTGCGCACGTAACTGGATAATGGATCAAAGAAGAAAGGTAGAAAAGTATGCCACTACGCACGATTTCTTCATTATAGATGTGTCGCTATAAGCGATAATTTTTGTTGTAATTTAATTAGGAAACCAAACAATTTGGAGTGTTTTTAAGAATTTTAAGATGTATAACATTCTATAGGAGCTTATAATTTTTTTATAATAATGATGATAATGGTACTTAATGGCTATAAATCAAATACAATTATTTAGTTTCTTTAAAATACTTTGAGGTTAAATAAATAAGCTTGCTTTATTTATTTATTTATTTATTTATTTATTTATTTATTTTTAATATTACAGCAGTTATCTCCATAATCTTTGTAATTCTGTATTTCAGAAGTGTAAATGAGGAGCATATCTAATTTTTACTTTTAATTTTCAGGTACTTAGGTAAAGTTACTAAACTTCTAGCAAATTCATCTGTCCAAGTGAAATTTGATAAATTTCCAGAAGATAAATATGACAAACAGTTGAGTAACAAATGTTCATTACTTGAAGTGAATATTAATTTTCAGTATCCATTTCATTTTTTTGTTACTTATTTAAAAAATTTTATTTTCAGATTCTCATTAAATAGTGCAGATCTAAAATTGCCGAATGTAAATGAATGGTTTAATCTTTTCAAATTTAATTTATCATTTTTCAAGTATATATTTATTTTGCTATATAATATTTAATTACATCTAGTTCCTTTTCTACTCTGCTAGTTTATCAATTCTCAGGGATTATTGTCATCTACTGCCATAGCCAGTTCACAAGAAACTGTTCTTGAAATGCCATCAAGTTCAACTTCAGTTGCCAATCAAAATTTTGAACACCTTCTAGACGACATTTCCAGAGGCTACAGGTGACTTTTTCCATTCTATTCTTAGAAATCAAATAACCATATAAAAGTATAATATTAAAGGATATATTAACTCTATGTTCAATACAACTTTATTTAATTCAAAAGATTAGCACAATAATAACATTGTGGCATATTTAAAAAACTTTAATTCAAACCCTAAATGTGTGAAAAAACGAATATTCCGAATGCAATTTCCAACAGTAGTGGAAAGGAACTTGGGAAATCCTGATTTGCAATGCCGAATTTTCTATCAGTTTGTGTATTGACATGCAAACCCAGTGCAATTTGAAAACGTGCACAGAAAACAGGTTGGTCAAATCATACAATATTGTAGATTCAAGACTAGAATCGAAAGTGCTCTTTTGGAGATGAGATTCCTGGCAGGTTCTCACGACAAGAGCTGACATGTTTGAGTTGTTGTTTTGTTTTTGTTTTTTTTCCCTCCAAGAGTAGGGAGGGGGAGGACCAGAGTCCTAATTGTCAATATTCTCAGACAGATTAAATTGAAAATATTTGATTGATGTATATGCTTTGATTAATGTTATGATGCAAAAAAAAAAGTCAAATTTTTCTATAGAGTTTACCTTTCAAATATGCCGTTTTCTTTTTGTTTTTCACTTTTTGTTAAACAGTCACATCCTATAAGTTATCTTTGCTTTATTGGTATTTCCGAAATCATGATTATTTACAACTGACTTGCATTCAACACGTAAGATGAAGAATGAAAGCTTAATTTTGATTTAATACTCATGATTTTCCCTTTATTTACATTGGAATTTTAATGGCATATTTCAATCGTTTTTAATTCATTTCATTTATGAAAATTTATTTTTAATTATTTTAGGACATGCCTTCATTATTTCTTGCCACCTGAATGGTCAGTTGATAAGGATGCTATAAATGCTTTGTCACCCCAGGAACTTTCAACATTCCCTCTGGATGACTTCTTTGATCATTATGAAAAAGGATTGCGAAAGGTAGAGTATCAGTTATTCTATTCCGATCATATTTTTTTTTAATGCAATTCTCTGTCTCTAAGGTAGCTATGTCGGTTCTAAGAAATTCAAATTTAGCAGCTTGCTGAGGAATTTACCAGCTTGAAGAAATTCAAAATGCCAGATGAGAAACCCATTCCCAAAAGGCAGCGGGGAGCTAATTGTCAATTACTTTTTGGAATGGAAATATGGAATTATAAATTAAGCTCAGTTAAATCATACTCGGTGCATCATCCATATAACTTGAAGCAAACACAACATGAAAAAAATCATTACATTACCTAGAATTTAATTATGTCACGATGTGTTAGGCCACTGACTTGATATTTACACGAACGTGCTGACATGAGAAATGCAATAAGCTACGCTAGAAAATTTTCAGCTTCATTTAATGAGAATGTACCCTAATTAGGTTCAATAATTATTTTCTTGGTTGGAAACTGAAAACTATTTGCGTTTTTTGACAATTTTTAAGGCCGGCATAAATGGAATCTTTTCTGATTTGCAATATTTGGAGAGTTACCAAATTCAATAATTGGACAACCATTTTAGAATTTTTGTCAGGTAAAATCAACAAATGAAGACCTTGTCTATCATTTTGGTTTTCAGGGGATAATTTTGGGAAAATTCTAGCTTGGGAGAATCCAGAGTTGAGGAGGGAGCAGTGTAATAGATAAAAATTTTCCTGAAGTGATTGTAAATTTTCAAATTGTTGTTTCAGAAAAGAATCTCTAATTTAGTAGTACAGTGAAACCTCTCTAAGCCGACCAGCAATGGTTCTACGTTGTAGTGATCATCTTAAAGAATTATATGCGTGTGTGGAGGGGGTAATATAAAGAAAGCTTAATTTATAAAGTTTCATTGTTTTAATTGTTTAATATTATAAGGATATAATCTGATGACATATAAAGCTTACTTTTATGTTTCATTTATTATTTTAGTGATCATGGACTAAAGTTTTATTAATGAATTTGAATGAAATTTGCAAAACTATATGCAGTAATGTGGTTATTCAGAATAAGCAATACGTGAAAACAAAATACCAGTACATAATACATGTATAATTACATAGTAATAAAAGTGATCCCAATTATTGGATCAAAAATTTCCTCTATTCTTTATTGAAAAACATTGCAGTTTTTTTCTGCTTGATATTCTTTTTCCACCTCTTCTAACAATTGCACCAAGTTTTGAATTGGTCTTGTAGTGATAAAAAACAAAGTTTCCTTTTTGACATGGTGACATTAGGAGGCAAGAAATTGAAATGTGAGGCCAACACGTGCATTCACAGAATAACAAATGCATTCCGTGGTGTAATCTCAACTGCAATCACGTGTTGGGCTCTTCCTAACTGTAAGAAAAAGCAGGGGAGTGAGTGAATGCCACTGATACATAAAGCAAAGAAACAGATCGAAAAATGCCCAATTTCCTAATCCCCCTTCACAAAAAATGAGCATACTCTTTTAAATTAGAGGAAGTGGCTTTATTAACACTTCAATCCCAAGATTGCCATGACTCGATTTTGCCATGTCTACTGGTCGGTTTAAAGAGGGAATATTGATGATTGGTGCCTGAAATGGGTGGTCGTTGGTCGAGTAAAGAGGTGGTCGGCTTAAAGAGGGAAAAAATGCATTATACCTATGAGACATTAATTCCATGTCAAGGAAAAGTGGTCGCGTTAAGAGGGGTTCATGTTAAAGAGGTGGTCGAGAATAGAGGTTTCACTGTAATTCATTCAGCAACCTCAGTACGAGGCTAAATTTTACTCCAGCTTACGTAGTGATTGGCAATTCTCATGATTCGCTGGTTGAAGTATAAAGATCACAACTTAGAAAAATTTCTACCTTCTGATGCCCTTACAAGTTGCCAGTAGATCAGGAGCATGAACTGTTATGTTTCACTGTTAACTTGACATATATGTTTACATTTTCATTTTTACATACTCGAAGAGAGTCAAAAAGAATGCTACACTCTTAAACATCTATTGTGGATAAAACACCTACCATAGAAAGAGAAGTGCTTAAAGTTTCGTTTTCTCTACAGTGAATGAATATGAGAGCCCTATAAATGTGACAGACGTCCAAATGATAATCATGGTGTGAATAGTAGCATGTTGGTGTGTATGGTTTCAAAGGGCACTTGTGAATCAGCTTTTGTTTGTTTTTTGTTTTTTTTGAGGGGGGTTATGTGAAGAACATTGTGTACCACCCCTGTGAGAGATATGGCAGCACTACAAAGCTGAATTACAAATAGTGTCTATTTCTGTAATGCTTAGAGTGAAACTGCTTTAAAAAAAAGGCTCATATCTTAGTCTCATTTCTGCAGCAGTGATAACTTAATCGAATTTCTTTCAGCGTTGTACATGCGTCATTTATTTTTCTTATGAGGTGATAATAGCGAATTTCTTTGGTCATCATAAATAGATTCTTTCATTGCCCCCATACATAAAAATTGTCAGGAGTTTGGTGAAATAAAAGATTGGATTCTAGATTTTATGTATTCAAACTTGGAATAAGTTCAAGGATAAACATATTTCATAACAGGAAATTTTAAAAGTACTGAAAGCATCAATACATCTTTAACATACAAAGAATCTATTTTAGTTTCTTTCGAGTTATCATTAAAATCATCAATAATTATAAAAGGCTTGGAGACTTTGGTGAAGATTAATGAACATTTACTTTACTTTTTTAGCTTGTAGAGGGTTTTCAGGTAGAAGCTGAAGTCCATCAGAAGGCTGCAGAAAAGGCTTTGGCTAGCCAGAAAAATACCAGTAGACTTATTGCTCGCCTTCTTAATTCCATTCATGAGGTAAGAAAAAGGCCAAATAATGATCAAAATTTATCTTAATTCTGAAGTGTTCATGATGCAGTAAATTAACCTCTTCACGACCAGTGACGAACGTGCGTTCGTCAAGCTAAAACCTCTGTTCAATACCATGACGAACAAGCGTTCGTCATTTTCAGCTATTAATTCTGTTAACCAAATGAAAACGTGGTTTTTCAGGAATGAAACAGTTTATTCTTTTATGGGTCCATTTTCCTGTCGATAGGTGGAACCAATGTGTTTATTTTTGATTGCTTATTTCAACAACTTTTTCCTGTCGATAGATGGAATCATTGTCTGTTTTTGATTGCTTATTTCAGCACCATTGTACATCGTATTTGCACCATTTTTACATTGTTTTTGCTCCTTTTTTGTAAGATTAAGATTATGCTGATGCAAGTAGTGATGCTGAAGATAGTGATTTTGAAATAAATACTGATTCTGAAACGGAAATATTACAAAATTGTACATGACGAACGCACGTTCACCATTGGTTTGGCAGATAGTACATAAAATCTGGTCCTGGAAGTATCCTTCAAAATTTAAGCTGGTCGTGAAGAGGTTAATAATACATTAAATGCATTTTTATAGTTAGATAACCCATTATACTTTTATGATTGAATGAATATGTCCATATTTGTTGATATTGTGTAATGAAAAAGTAGTAATAGTAATCACTCGAAAACGTCTGTAAAGAACGGACATTGTAAAATTGGGTTATGTTCATGAGCAAAATACATGACACTGTGCTTTCATAGGCTAGACTGCCTTTTTGTATCAGTTAAGACCCTTCTGGAGCAGTTGTCATTAAATGACTTAACATTAGTTTTTCACAAAATGAAACTGAACATACAAACAGCTGACATATTTTTTCAAAAGGCAGTGTGGTAGTTATCTAGGTACTAACAAATTGTGGGTAATTCATTAAAAGTATCAAGGTACGTGTTTCTTGGTCATGCAACTAAAGCGAGTTTCACAATTAAAAAGCTAGCAGTGGCGCCGCGAACCTCTTCCAAAAGCAGCAGATCGTTGGTGATAACTGCAAACCCTTCAAGTTTGACGAAAGGGAGTAGCACAGCAAGCGTCTGCATCTGCTGCTGCAATCTGTATGGTCGGTGGTTATGATGTCATCACAAGTCATAACATCTCCTTGTTTGTCCATCATTGATCACACACTTTGGATTTTCATTCTATTCTCGATTGGAATGGAGTCGGCCAACGTGCAGGTTCAAAATGCCCCTAACTCTAATACTATGTCTGTGATGGTAAATGTTCTTGCCTTCCCGGAATATACGTGTAATTCAGTTTTTCTGAATGGTTGAGCTACTGCCACCGATCAAATTCAACATACCGAACTATGTCCGCCTGCCCTGTGGACGACACGTGGCAGTGAACCGCACCGTTCGAATTATTTGGGAAATGGTTCATGGTGCGGCGCCCCAGGCGGATGTCGCAAGGAATTTGTGAAACCCACTTAAGTGATCCATCTTTCGATTGATCATTGGTTTATGAAGTAAAGAAAGTAAATAATTATAAAGGACAAAATTAGTAATGGTTTTCTCGATAGTTATTTGGAATTTAAATATATATTTCATAAGTGTAATTTGTATGCATTTCAGGAATGTAACCTTGATCCTGAAAAGGACTTGGATAAAGTGGATGACCTCTTAGTAGCCTGTGTTGAACAAGCTGAAAATTCGGTAAGCCAAAATGACCAAGTATGTTTTTATAAATGTTAGACCTGTCAATACTGGTGCAAATAAGATTTGAAATTGCACTCGCCCAAAAAAAATTTTGTTAAAAATTCGCTCACCCTGGCAAGTGGGTGATTGGTTATTTGCAGCTCTGTGTTAAAAAAAAAATTTTTTCCTACTCCCTCTGTCTGAAATTCTGATATACATTTACAATATAAAAATAATGTTTAAGTATAGACCTTATTTTTGGACAGAGGGAGTAGTATTTATCATGCATTTTATAAAAGTTCATAGGGATATGCATGAATAGAAAAATATTAAAGTTCAGAGGTAACCATTTTATGACACTATCTCAACTCTCTAAATACACTGCTTGACAATTGCTAAGGAACATTCCGCTATTTAGGATCACTGGAAAATAATACAGGATGCATCAAAACATTGGTTGCTACTCTGTTGTTCGATTTGCATAATTTGAATAAAAATCACGTGTTCAATGAGCTGTGGTTCAGTGAAAATCAGTAGCCATAGAGTGTTATGGCGAATACATGTGCTGGTGTTTTGTGAACATTATGTAAATTTTCAGTCGCTTTATCACCTATCGTCTGCAGAATGTCGCAGAGACGTCATTTGAGTGATTACGATCGTGGACAAGCTGTTGGGTGGCTTGAGGCAGGGCAAAGTGTGACTGAAGTTGCGCAAGCAATGCACATTGCGAAAAGTGTTGTTTGTTGTTTGAAAACTGCTGCTGCTACCAGAGGATCTGCTTTACGTGTGCATGGGGGTGGTCGTCGAAGAAGCACAACCGCCCGGGAGGACCATAGCATAGCCCTTTCAGCAAAAAGAGGAAGAGATCAGATAGCTGCAGATCTTGCCGCTGCTACAGGCACTCCTGTTCCTGCAAGAAACATTTCCCGTCGGCTGAATGATGTTGGGCTGTATGCACGGAAGCCTGTCAAATGCATTCCACTATCTTCGCTCCATCGACGGAAGAGATTAGAGTGGTGTAATGAGCATCGTGCTTGGGGCGATCAGGAGTGGTCCATGGTGATGTTCTCTGACGAGTCTCAGTTCACTATGCAGAGTGATTCTGGGCATCAACTGATCTGGCGTGATAAGGGAACTCGTTATCACCAACAACACGTTCGGGAAGTGCAGCGTTCTGATCAAGGAGTCATGGTGTGGTGGGACATCATGCATGATGCCTCACATCTTTGCAGGAGGGCCTGCTACAGCAGCACGGTATTGCAGGGAGATTCTTCTGGATCACGTTTGTCTTTTCCATGGAGCAGTTGGTCCAGACTTAAGTGTTCATGGACGACATTGCCAGTCCACACAGGGCGAACATGTCATTGGATGTTCTTGAGAGTGAGGATATCAAGCGTTTGCATACTCCCCATGCCTCAATCCCATAGAACATGCCTGGTATGCTCTTGGTAGACGTGTGGCACAAAGGAATCCCCCTCCCAGAATGCTGCAGGAACTGGCAACTGCATTATAGGAAGAATAAGATAAGATTCCAACTGCTCTTCTCAACCGTCTGGTGGGAATCATGCCAAACAGATGCAAAACATGCAATTCGGTTTGAGGAGGCAATACTCACTAATAAGGGTCTCACATTTCAAACTGGTGACAAACAACATTTTTTTTAATCACTCATTGATGCTTCATGATACCTCTTCTACTTTTGGCATTATGTTTGTTTCCTTAGTTTAAATTCCACGTCCTTTTGTGTTTATAAAGTCACTGTAATACATCTACTGAAGTTTTGGTAACGTTTATTTCTTGGGACAGTATTTATTGACAAAAGTGTTGCTATTCCTTAGCAATTGTCAAGCAGTGTAAGACACAGCAGATAAGGGATTTTTCCAGTGAATTGCAACAAGATTGATATTCAGGTCATGCACCCCATTTCATTTTTCACTCATTTCAAGAAATTGCATTTTGTCATAGCTCATAAATCCTTTGGATTGACAAATAAGTATAGTCAATGGATTACGTGAAATTCTGAAATATGTCATAAATAAGTATTTAACTGTAAAGTTTTTTTAAACTATGGGAGAATGTCAATAAGATTAGATTTGAAAAGTGAAAATGAGAATGATTGTCAAACATTAAACTTGGATGTTTAAGGGGCAGTCAAATGAAAATGGGTCAGATGCCAAAACATGTTTTGAAATTTGAGATTACCTGAAAAGTATTCTCCAAAACTGTTAATACATTTATTCTTCAGGAAGATAACATTATCAGTCCCATCCCTGAAGGAGTTTGTGGACTCTCGACAGAACCACATCTTTATCCAGTCAAAAAGGTCTTTGTCCGATGCAAACTGATGTCCGCAAATGCTTATCTTCAGCTGTCAAAAAATGTGGAAATCGCATGGGGAGAGATCTGCGTTGTAAGAAGGATGCTGAAGAATTTACCAACCAAATCCCTGAAGTGGTATCAACATAGGTGACCCGGAGATGCAGCCATTCTGTGAGTCGTTTGTTCTTCTGTCAGTTGATGTGGAACCTATCAGAAGATGAATTTCTATGTGTCAATTTATCATTACTGCAGGTAGCTTGTGACGATGACAATATGGCAATGTGACTTATTTCCAGAAAAAGTGATTTTCTTCCTTACTGATTCATTGACTTTCTTGGATAATAACATCAGGAGTAATGAAACAATGGGCCTGCATGTGATAACCGTTCCTCTTGGAATCTCTTATGCTGCTCCTTCTGTACACAGCTAACATGCAATAATTAATATCTCGTCCGCCAACTCTCAGCAGTCAAAAAGCGAAGTTCTGTACACCTCTCTGTTCTTCTTTATTTGCCTCCATTTCTTATGTTTGACGCTTAATGCTAATTTTACTTCTGGCACAATAATCAAAGGACTAGTGTACAAATGTAAATTTGTCAGTGCGCTTTCCTGAGTCCCCAACAGATATCAGTACGATCATCAAACTTCAATGTTAACAATTTGCATGCTATGAAATTTATGCATGGTGACCTGTTTTAGTTTGATTGCTCCTCAGGCACAAAATTAAAGGTCACTTTTTACACATGAATATCATATAAAAATTGTTCTATAACAAATTATTTTCGTTACGTCCATTTATACAATACAATATACTCTAATTACTAAAGTTAACTTTCATCCAATTTGGACATCTTCAGTAATTACAACTCGAAAGATGTCCAAATTGGATGAAAGTTAACTTTAGTAATTAGAGTATATTGTATTGTATAAATGGACATAACGAAAATAATGTTATTGCACAAGCACAATACAACGTGAGGAAAGAGAATGAATTTAACAATTGTTCTCCCAGGAATTTTTAGCCTGGGTGGAATAAATATCCAGTGAACAGTTAAAGAAGCAGAGAGATGGCATACCCATTTAGAGGAACACTGTCACAAAAGATAAGTCAGCTATATAAACTTGTTAACTTTTGCTTTGTGATCTTTGATAAGTGTGATGCACATAAGAGGAAACGCTATATTGGTAAAAGATATTTCCAGAAAATCTATATAAATGATATGTTTAACGAAGAGTGAAAAGTCTTTGTATGGTTTGAAACGTATGGCTGTGCAAATGTGCAACAGTTTGTCATATAATCAATCAATACAATATTGGTAACCGGTAAGCATTTCTGGTCACACCGTTTGCCACACAAATAGGATTTACTGTATTTTCGCAAATATACCCTACGAGTTTCATGATGAGTTACTGAATTATATGCGTATATACTTGTTTTCATTCACGTCATCAGCATGTACAGGAGTGTCTTTGGACGACACTTTTCCCTGACAGTAGATAGGACATCAAGGTTCAGTGTATTGACCTGCCTGGTCTCCTGACCTTAATCCACCTTTTATTTCTGAAGTTACATGAAAAGTGTTGTATATGCTATTCTGGATAACGACATCAATGATCAGGAAGATCGTATCAATAACACCTGTATAGTTGTTTGACAGGATGCAGGTATCTTCAAGCGGCTTCGCCAGTCCATTTTGAGCGTTGCCACACATGCATTGCTGTTCATGACGGACACTGAGCATCTCTTATGATGTGGCCAATGTACATCCTGTAAGGCCTTCACATGTAACTCGGTAACAACACTTTGTAGGACATAGGTTTTTAGGGACATTCTTTCTTGTTTGGATCCCAGGAATCGCACATGTACGTGGCCTGTGAGAAAAGTATCCGACCTTCGGCCGGGGAAAAAAAAAATTACACACCTGGAGCATTGGAAACCTAATCACCCTCAAAATAGTCTCCTTGGGACTCCACACACTGCTCCCAGCAGTGCCGCCATTGTTGGAAGCATTCCTGGAAAGCGTCTTTCGGAATGGAGTTTAGCTCGGCTGTCGTTGCAGCCATAATGTCCTCTCTTGTCTGAAATCGCGTTCCTTTCAATGGCCTCTTGAGTTTGGGGAACAGCCAAAAGTCGCAGGGGGCCAGGTCAGGAGAGTAAGGAGCCTGTTGTACCATGGGAGTCTGGTTTTTCGCCAAAAAAGTCTGAATCAAGTTTGGTTTTTGAGGCGCCAATTGCCTGTTGACCACAACTGCAGTCTCTTGCGCCGCACTGCATTACATAGGCGACGGAGGACACCCATGTAGTACTCTTTGGTGATTGTTTGACCCTGTGGTGCGTACTCGTGGTGTACCACACTGCGAGAGTCAAAGAAAGCAGTCGGCATCATTTTCACATTGCTGCGCACTTGGCGGGCCTTCTTTGGTCGTGGCGACGAGGAATGCTTCCACTGTGACTGATGGTTTCCACCTGGCTGTCGCCCAGTTTCTGGCAAAATTTGATGCAGTAATGCTGCTCCTGTCGTTCCGTCATTTTCCTTCAAATCAAAAACCGACGAGAGCACAACACACTACCTCCCTCTAATGCTGATTGCCAGCAACTGGCGCTATTGAAAGGTGGGAAAAAATTCACGCATACGCACAAAGGTTCAAGGTCGGCTCATGCAAGCGTGCGCGATCCAAATCCATCAGGTTTTCGCAAAAAAAAATTAGGTCTGATACTTTTCTCACAGGCCTCGTACACCCTATTCCAAAGATGTTTTCACTTAGGTGAATGATGTTTGGCATCCTTGTAATACATTAAATCAGTGAAATTAATCTGTTCAGGCAAGAGGTAGAGTCTGACATGATTTGAACTCGATTTCTTGCCTCCACCGATTAATTTCACTAGATTAATGTAATGCAAGGACACCGAACATCATTCACCTAAATGAAAACGCTTTTGGAATAGTGTGTACCAGCTATGTTTTGGAGATAGACAGATACTCAATGCAAAGAGCAGGTCTGATAAAAAAGTATTCCTAAGATATGATTTTCTTATATTCTTTTAAATCAGTGTTTCACAATTTTTAATGTTCTTTGCTTATTGTATGCTAGGAATTTTAAAATGTTATGCAAACTAATTTTCTTACATAATTTTTTTCTTCTCATAAAGGCTTTAACCGGTGATGATTGAAACAACTGAATTATACGTATCTGATGGGAGTGTTGTGTACCATGAAGTAAATTTGCCATGATCAGATGGAATTTCGTTTTATTATTATAACTAATTTAAAGTAAAAAGGAAAAGTGCCAATTGATATCAACATATCTGTTGAATTTTTTTTTTAAATGATAAAAGGCAGACCATGTGGTCATTAAATAATCTGAAGAAATGCCAAGATATCAACTCATGCTCATCACTAAACGGTCATTGGATGTGATAACCTTCTCCTTTTGTGTGGTGAAAATGGAAATAGATGATTGCTGAAGAACTGTCAAGAACAAAAATACATTTTTTTTAATGTTATTGAATAAGAATCAGAATTAAATGTAGATCATAAAATGTTATTCATCTGTAATCATTTTTATTAATCATAACCACATAAGTAAGACTTGTGCTCAAGAATAGATAAGGCTGGAGTTTTCATTATCATATCATCTTCATGCTTTTTTTTTATATATACTCCTCCCATTTTTGCTTTAATCGACAAGTCTTAAAAAAAAGGGGGCGGGGTCCATGTCATAATGCTGGGGAGAAGCTTAGAATAAACTGATTGTGTGTTTTTTGGGTTTTTTTTTAATCCCCTTCATATATGGTCTATTTTGTTTGTGCACCAGTTGCGCATTTTACCCCTCTCATTTCATACTTATTCACATTTTTGAGAACTCAGAAATACTTTTCATTGCCATAGTTGAACAGTAATTTTGACCAATTTTTCTTAGTTAATTTGAACAAGTATATCATAACGGGGGGGATTTTTTTTTTTTTTTTTTTTTTAAACTTCATGTATATACTTTTTCATCTGACGCACCAAAGAGTTTGTAGAGTTCTCACACTGTAAGGTGAAATGGAAGAGTTCACTTTATCGCGCTCAGTAGGTAGGGACGTCATAGAGATAGTATACTTTATACCCTCATGCGCAATCTAAGAGTTTGGTTTTTTTTTTCACTCAAGCCTGCTTGCAACTGCTCGTTGCAGCCTGTTTTTGAAATGCGAGGATTTAAGAAAATTAAAGCATTTAAAAAAATTCCCTACCTGTCCCTACCTATTGAGCGCGATAAATTGAACTCTTCCGTTTCACCTTACAGTGTGAGAACTCTAGCAACCTTCCTTCATTATTTTTGTAAAGTAATTTCATAACTGAATATCCAGAAACCATATAGCAAATGAACATCCAGCATATGAGAATTTTTTTTGTTAAGTAACTTTTAAGAATTGGATGTAGTTCACATTTTATTTTGTCTGAAATTATTAAATTTTAGTAAATAAATCTTACTGCATTAGCTATGATATTCAAATGTAATAATTTTATTTGCAGACTATTAAATAATATTGAAGGCTCTAATTGTTAATAGTTTCAGTTTGGTTGATTAACTGTATTGTTATTGCCGTGGTTATGATGGCTTGAGCCTAAACAGTGTCATATAAAAATACAAAGCAAATTGCTTGAAAAAGATGGTTCTAGGTGGAGAGGAGCACGATGTTGCTTTGTTCTTATGTTAAGCTGTATTATAAATTTAAACTTGTCCAAATTTGCGCACAAAGATACACTCCACTTAATTTATTTTTATTATGAATTCAAAAAGATTGAATCTGTGAAGGATAAGAGCAATAGCTTTCAAACACAATACTGTCAACTTAATTTTACTTTATATATGCTAAATTCTTTTAAATTTACTTAATTGTAATTTTTCCTGAATGGTAATTCCTAAATAGTTTAGGCATTTAAGAATGTATAAAAATTTTACTTATATTATTGAGATTTCATAGAGCAAATTGTTAAATAGAATTGTCATATGTCATTTATTTTTAATTATTTTAAAGAAAAAAGTTAAATGTTTTATATGCTTTGATTTTTAATAAATGTTAATGTTCAATCATTTGGTGGTGGTTTCCAATTTTTGATATCGCTGGCTTCCTTTTTCTAGTTTATCCATCTTTCTTCAAATTGCCTTTGTAATGTAGTTATGCACTGAAAAGTTTATTTTTACAGGAAAATGATACCTATTTGAAGGAAACGAGATGTGGAAAGTAAAGAAATTTCCTCCTGTTAAAAAAAAAAAAAATTTAAAAATTATACATAAGACTGGAAATGAGAACTGAAAGTGAAAATTCTAATCATAAAAAATTATGTAGTGAAATCAAAGTTATTTGGATTTTACATTATGAGGGCAAGTGAATCGAAAAAAATATATAACTCCATTTTTGTCTCATCATTTCTGATAAAACTTGGGATAGATCTATTGGTTGGTTTCTATTGCAGAAAATATTGATTGTTGAAATGTACAATTTATTTTAAACTGATGTACAGTGGTGGTCACAGAAATAAGACATTTAGAAAAATTACATTATTATCAACATAATATTTAATACAAGAATACTTCTTTTGGAATAACGAATATAAACCTCAATGAAGTGTTAAGCAACAAAAAGTTATGAAATTAAATGCTTCATGTAATAGTATTGTTGTGATTTCATTTTTAACACAGACACAGAAATACGACACTTCAGCAAATAAGACAAACAAACATCAAATCAAATTTTAATATTTGGTTGGATACTTCTGGTAACCTATTCTTCATACCTTCAATTAGACGGTGGCATTTCAATTGGGTTAAATTGAAGGTCTTTCTTCACTAATTTTTGTTTTCACATGTTCCCATAGGTTCTCTATTGGATTGAGGTGTGGGCTCTATGGTGGCCAACCCAAAACTTTTATTCTATTTTCTTCCAGCCATTTTGTTACAGGTCATTTCATGCATCAATTTCCATGTAACAAGCAAATTGTCATCTGTGAACGGCTCCATTACATTTTTCAAGATATTTTTGTAAGAATGTTGATCCATTGTTCCGGTTATTTTATGCAGTGGGCCTGTACTGTGCCAGGACATTGCTCCCCAGACCATAATTTTACCTCCGCCATGCTTCACTGTTTTCACTGTGTATCGTGGATCATTTGAACAATTTTGTGGATGGCGTACATACACTTTTCCATTCGATCCAAACAAATTAAACTTTGATTCATCTGCCCACAAAATTTTCTTCCAAAATTCCACCGGTTTATTTAAGTTTTTCTTAGCAAACTCCAAATGCTTCTTTCGATTGATGGGTGAGACAAATGGCTTCTTGGAAATACAGCCACTTAAAGAAAATTCATTCAATCATCGTCTGGTGGTTTTTGACGAGACATTTACATTATAATGTGTGCTGGACGTCTTAAATGGGTTGCTTTTACTTATCCTCGCAATAATTTGGTCTTCTTTAATGGTAGTTTTACGTGGTGGAGGTTTTCTGGTTTTATTTTCCACTGATTTTTCTCTTTGAACATGATTAATGGCATTATAAACCATGCACCTGGAATATTTGGGCATTTGTGAATTTTGGAAATGGTAAATTTTTACTTTTCAGTGTCAACATCAGTTGCCTTTGTTCAGGCCAACAATGTTCGTTTTTGCCCATGATTTGAAACTAAAAATATATGCAATAATATTAGGGATTAAATAAATGCATAGTAATGAACTAAATAGACGGAAATATTGATTACCTACCCGTAAAATGCAAAATGATTGCAGTCTTATTTCCTTGTCCAGGGTGACTTTTATCACTTCACTTCAATTTCACAACAACTTTAGAGTGTCCTAATATGTCATTCATCCATATATAAAATCAGATTACTCTGAAATAGCTTAAAATTTATTGTTATGCAAATCATGTGTTAACTTCAAAGATTATTCCAAGTTAAGATAGGGAGGTGAGTGTCTTATTTCTGTGTCTACCAGTGTATCTCAAACTTCTGCCAGTTAAAAATATATGCATATCCCCAAATGAAGTCTTTTCTTTTTTATCAGATTATCTAAAACGCTGCAAAATATAATGCAAGTATGAATTCTTTAGTATTAATGTGAGTGGCAAAATAAAAATCTGCCTCTTTATCACTATCTTCTTTCACTGAAATACTGGTCGATCTCGCAACATGCTCAGTATTTTCCTATCAGAAGCGATTTTTTTTTTGCCATGTAAACGAGATTTCGGAATAATCTCCAAACACCCTAAGACACGATAGAATCTTTACAGTTCATGAAGTTGCTAAGTACATTTATATAGTACATTTGATAAGTTTATAGTGAATAAAATAGAGAGCCAAAGATACTATATAGTGGACTTGAAAACTTGGTGGCAGCATTACTGCAAACAAAATATTTTCTGAAGAGATAAAGAGCAGTAAACCTCATTTTGTTTACAAGAACGGGTTAGATCAAACGATATCCCACAATCAATGAGTTATTGTGTTATGCATCCTTTTTGAGTATGAGATATGGACCACCATCACAGTCATCGTCATGTGCTTAACCTACACAGAAAGTTTGTATCAGAAAATCGAAGATATAGGATCTGTTCATGATACAGATTTACATTCCAGACATGTACATGGACTTCTGCTCAGCACTATTTTCTTCACCAGAACATGCAAATGCATTTTTTTTATAGAAAGCAACAAATATTCCAGGATGTTTTCTTTGTTTCTTGTAATAAGAGTTATTAAAAGAAAAAGGTTTGATTGTATTGTGTAGCAGATATTCAAACTATAATACTTCATACTTTTGTGTAATTCAAATTCCAAAGAAGCTAAAGCCCAAATCAATACAAGTTGTATTACCTGTGTTTCATTATAAGATCGTTATCTTTTACTAATGTAATCTTTCCGATATAAACTTGCATTCGGTTAATTCCAGTTATTTTTATCTACATTTGCAAAATCTCCTTACAATTCCAGAAAATGTTTCATATGTACCAAATCATCCAAGTGTTTTGATGTTTTATCAGGTTTTAGCTGATAATTTAGACATTAACTTGAAAATAGACTTATTTTACATAGCACGGGTTTTAAACAGTTTTGCGTGTTTCCTCACAATTTTAAAAATTGACATGTGGGTCATTCCTTGCCAAATCAGTACAGAAAAAGGACATTTTCAACCTTACCATCTCTGATTTTAATAACAATTGATTTAGTTGTTAGACTTTTATAATAGGTAACCCATGTAAATTTTGAAATTTTTTTCATGCATTATTTTACGAGTTATGGGACTTTAAAAATGTCCAGAAATGACTTTTTCTAAGTGCGGGGTTTCATTACCATACTCCTGAAAGCAAACGTGCGAGCATGGAGTGGCGACACACTGATTCACCACGACCTGAAATTCAAGATGACACCGTCGGCAACGAAAGTTATGGTGACTGTATTCTGGGACATTAAGGGTATCGTTTATGTCGATTTTTTGGAAGAACGTCGAATCATAAATGCACCCTACTACTATGACATTTTGAGGACGTCCTGGAAGCTGGCATTAAGGTAAAAGCGACCAGGACTCCCTACCAGTGGTGTTTGTTTTCTGCAAGACAATGCCAGACCACACACAGCCAAACTGACTATGGACATCTTACCACATTCTCCATACAGCCTGGATCTCTTCCCTCGCGGGTATCACCTTTTGGACCATTGAAAGAGTTCTTGGGAGGGCAGAAGTTCGGCTCCAATGAGGAAGTGAAAAAGACTGTCCTGACGTGGTTTCGACATCAGCCTGAAGATTTCTACAGAACCGGTATCCAGATGCTCCCAGAATGCTGGAGAAAATGTGTAGAGAAGCAAGGAGAGTTCTTTGAGAAATACCTAGTGTATGTATGTGTGTTTTGTTGTTAACTGATTTTATCTATATATATAAAAATGGATGTATGTATGTATATTTGTTTGTCTCTTATACAAATCTACAGTTCTATTCCGATCTTGATAAAATTGTGCACACTTGACCTTCAAAGCAAGAGGAAGAGCGCTGTCTACCTGAAATTTCTCAAAAAAATTAATAACGAGTTAAATAAATTGCGCAGTTTTTTTCCCTTCAAAAAGAGCTTTGTTTTTGAGCTCAAGAATCTCTTTCCACTTTCACTCTCTATCACTCCTTCATTCCTTTTCATTGTTAGGACGGTTCCATCTGCTTAATAAAAGGGGGAGGGTATGAGCGAATGCTGAGGCTGAGCGGTTCTTAAAAGGTTCTTAAAACCTTTGAACTCAGATTCGCCTTTACTTTCATTTTCAGTTTCAAT
>JAHWFO010024398.1:1645567-1695916 GCA_023313115.1 Rhysida immarginata
AAACCTTTGAACTCAGATTCGCCTTTACTTTCATTTTCAGTTTCAATGAAAAACCTCTCCCGCAGGCAACGATATTAGTATTTTTAGAGTGGAATAAAAATGGCGCCATCTTTTGAAGCTAATTGACAGTTGAGGAAAAGAACTTTAAATTTGAGGGGGGGGGGGACATTGTGATTATTACATTCATGGTGCTGCATGCAGGAAACAGATTTTAGTCTAAAGTTAGTTTACATTAAGATATGCTGAAAAGCAAAAATTGAATTCACTCTTTTTTGAGTCTGTTTGACTGCCCGTCTGCATGTCCGACGAAGACTCGAGAATGCTTCTACACTTTCAAATTCTGTTTATGATATGCGTGCGAGTTCCTACCTGAGCTCACCTGTTAAGCTTGGCATTGAATTCGGACTAACAGTTACGGGACTTTTGAGCCCAACCCCTCTCCCTTAAAAATTTTTAATTGGCAATAACAGGCATGAAAAAAACCACACACTTACGGAAATGACAAGCCCAAGACGGAAAACACGTTCTTTTCGAATTGAAAAGAGAAAAGGCTTGGAGTACGTGACTGTCATAGACGAGTCATGCACACATTTCTTATTTAAATTGCAGTGCTGTTAGTACTAAACTAAAATGTGGCTAATCTTAGAGTGATTGAAACAAATGGCTAAAATAAGTTAAATTGAAAAATAAGCCTACAGCAAAAAAGGGCTCAAAAAGGCTAGGCCAATTGAAAAAAAAAAAAGCGAAAAACTGTTAGGCCTATTGTTAAAAAAAGGGGCTAAAAATGTTAGGCCTATTGCAAAACGGGACTGAAAAAAGTTAGGCCTATAGAAAAAAAAAGGACATAAATGCTAAACCAATTGTTAAAAATGGCTAAAAAAAAGTTAGGCCTATTGAAAAAAGGGATAAAAAAAAGAAAGGCATACAATAGGTAATTGCTGTTAGGCCAATTGTTAAAAACATATAATTGATATTAGGCCTATTATTGTTTTCAGCTAAAAAATGTTAGACATATTGAAAAAAAAAACTAATAAATGAAATTGTTGAAAACACTAGCTAATTTATGTTAGGCCTAAAATTATAAAAAAAAAATTACTGTAAGTATTGTAAACGTCTGTTGAAATCTTATTCATTTTGTTTACGGCCTGTGTAGATCTTAATGTTGAGAACGCGAGAAGCTATGACAAACAAAAAGGAACGTGTGAATGATTCAAACGTAAACGAAAATTTACTTGCGGTATACGTCATTGCTGAAAAAAAAAACAGAAATATTAAAAAATTTTCTAACCTTTTTTCATGGGTTCATTTTCACTGAATGTTCACATTCAGAAATTGCAAAATTTCATCCAAAAGGAGCCCGAGCAACGCCGGGTAAATCAGCTAGTAAAAAATAAAAGTCCAGGTCAAATTTGAACGCCCCTCGTAAAAAGCCTCTATTCAAGTTGATAAGTATCCATACAGATTGATGGGTACTGCCATATGTATGCACATACTAAGAGATTGCACCTTTGCTTCATTTGGAAAGTTTCAGCATCATCAGAGTTTAGTTTTGTGCTGTGGATGACACAATAAAATGGTGCACCACTCTCAAAGACTCCGTTTGCAGCAAAGACGAACAGCGTGATCGGTTTTTGTGGTCTGAAGGTGTACTACATAGAAAGAATCGTGCTGGTGCCGTGGCCAATGCAGGACCGCGTTCTGCAGCATTTCATCTGTCTGGAACTTCAGACGTTTTTTAAGTGACCCGAACGAATGAATATCACTGAGAACTCTGTCTGGAGTGTAAGGGGTATGGGGCAATACCTCCCAGCCCATTTAGCCAAATGACATTTTCGGACAACATCCGGGTCTTTTTTCCCGAATGGCGTTGCATATAGCACCCTCGAGCAATATGCAATAACACTGGGCGTTAATTGTGATACTTTATTCAAGAATGGCTTGCTCAACGCGTGCGATGTTCACTGGTGTGACTGCAGTCGGACAAACGTGTCCATGCATTGCATTTTTCACCATCTTTCGTCATTCTTCAAAGTGATTACAACAGTCATACATTCTTGCCCGTGGCATAGTTTCTTCCCCATACTGGGCTTGATTTATCTTCTCAAAATCTTAGCAGGTTTAACTTTCACAAAAAATTTGATTATACACCGTTGTCCCACAGCTATAGAGACACTGCTTTACTACAGTGTTTCCTGCAGCTGCTGCGCATGTGTCAAATACATCATGCTGATCTTGGAATATTCAAAAAGGATTATGTAACGTTCCCTGAAAAATGTAATATGCTATATTTACAGTAGAACCTCGAGTTTCTGTTGTAATGGACGAGAAGGGGGTGACGGTTATTCGAAAATGACGGATTATCCATTTTATTTAAATAAACAGAATTAATAAAGTATGTATTATTCACAAGCGCATAGTGGGCCTATAAGTAAATCCACCCTCCATGCTAACTGTAAATAATTACTGTAACTTTAATCCACCCTCCAAAAGGGACAGGTAGTGGCATCGAGGCAAGAACATCTCCAATGTGGCAAAGAAATGGTAACTAACGGGAAAAGAATAATCGCACAGGATACCTGGCGTAGTTTCAATTTGCTATATATACAGGGTGACAATTATTGAGCTATATGAAGAACAAAAAACTGACAATTTTTGAACAATTTGCGAGATTCAGTTAAAACTTGGCAGTTGAATGCAGGACATGTTGGGATTTTTTGAGCATGCGCACTCGTATTGTTGGTGTTCATTTTTCGTTGATTTTAGAAAATGATCTCATCCCTATTTTCCAAAGTGACCCAAATTTCGAACAGACATGATGCATGCAGGACGGAGCACGACCCCATCGGACCAATAGAGTGATTGAGCACTTTGGAGTACCCAGAGGCCACTGGAATGGGAATCGCTTGGCCGCCATATTCTCCTGATCTCAACCTTTGTGACTCATTTTTGTGGGGCAATATTAAAGATAAAGTTTACGCAAATAACCCCGGAAGCATCGCTGAGCTCAAAACAGCCATTCAGAAGGTCAACGAAAGCATCGACGTCTCGACACTTCAGCGAGTTTTGAAATTTCCGAAATTTGAAATTTAGAAATTTCCGAGTTACCCATTCAAAATCATAACATGTGCTCACTTGTAGTACTAACCAGCACTTGTTACAATTTTGACTTGTAACTCGGACACTTCTCGTCGGAATTCGATCAAATTTTAACAGTATACACGGTTTTATGTACCCTGTTATTCCTCCAAATTTCTTTAATCTAGGCTTTATAGAACCTGAGTTATTAAGTTGTTGATCTTGGTGGCGGCATTTTTATTTCTGTTCATATCTCAGTTATCGTTCAAATTAGGACCCATGGTCATAGGACTTTTTGTGTTTACCTTGACCTCTATCATACCCCCCTTAAATTTTTTACACACGATTTGAATCACCCTGTATATATTCTTTCTTTCTTTGAATAGAGATAATGAACTCGTGTAAATTAAAGATCACATTTTTATCTTTTAATATACGATTGATTATAAGAAATGAATGAAAACATGCATACAGAATGTACAGCGACAAAACTTAACCATGGAAAAAAAAGAATGCGATATTTATTGTTGAAAAAAGTATGTGATATAAACAACTAAACAGCACAAAATATTAATATTTGGTAACTCCGTCACTACACTTGATTGCTTGCAATCATCCCCCTAACTTTCCCGTTCCGCCGCTTTCAATTCGTTCTTGTTTATTGGTTTGTTCAAATCAACAAGTTTCTTTAATTCCCTCCACATTTTCAAAATTAAAAAAAAAAAAAAAAAAAAATCAAAATTTCTATCCGATAAATAGTAGCCAGCAGCAGGAAGTAGATGTTCATCCAAAATGTTTATATAAACTGATGCATTTATGTTCTCTTTCACAATGTGAAGATTCCTGGTCCTTCACTTGTCATAGTTCTATTTAGCATCACTCTTGGGGCATGTTTAAGTAAGCAGCAGCTCTTCAGCCTTTTTTCTGAATACTGTGGTCTTCCCAAATTGGAACACCAAATACAGATTTCATCACTGAATTTAATTTAGATGAATATCCCAATCTATTCCCGGCGCCATTTAAGACGTTTGCTCTTCGTCCTTGCTGTTAGAAGAAGTTTTCATTTTGTAACTTGAAACGAGTACTTCATTTCTTGCAATCGATGGCGTCTCAATCGTCCCGATACATCTACACTAATGGTTCTTTAGTTATCGTACGGACTGTCTTATGCCTTGGAAGTCTTTCTTGGGCGCTCAGATCGAGGCTGCACATTACTTTTTTCAGTTTCTGCAAACGTTATGATGATTTCTATCAACTGTAGATCGATGAATTACAATATCTTTGGTAATTTGATCGTTTGAGGTGCCTTGCTGATGTGTTTTTTATCATTACTTTGCGAGCATTTATCTCAACTAGTACATACGTTCTTGCCATTATTCAAATTAGTGAAAATGAAAGGAATAATATAAAATTCAGGATAATTCTAATATGCAAACGAGTTAACATGATCCAGTTACTTTGATAATAAGGGGAGAGTAAATTGTAACTAAACCATCTTTTACATAGCAATATGCAAACGCTTTGTGCTCGCCATATTTTTTACAAGGTTTCACTAGAGTGTTGCAGGACTTTGTCACATTTTTCATATATTGCAAGATTTTTGTCCCTCCTATGTAACGGTTTTTGTAAATATTTTCACACTAACATTTTCTTTGGACCCTCTTCTGGAGTACGATAACGTCCGCCCGCACACGAGTCACCACACACCAGAGGGGGTTGCAGCGCCTACAGTTCAAAGATGAAAAATTGCAGTTCAAAAATGAAAGACTTTGCACATTGCGACTTTCACCACTTCCCAAAGAAGAAAGAGCCCCTTAAGGGACATGAGTTGGTTCTGACGGCGAGGTAAACGCTGTCATTCAATCCTGGTGTCGACAACAACTCCGGAATTCCTCTCCGACGGGTTCACCCAACTAGTCACGCGTTGGCGCAATGCTTGGAAAGGAATGGGGACTATGTCGAAAAGTGAATAGTGCATTACATAGAAGACAAATGTGAGTATAAGATACAAAAAGAATTATGAAAATCGGTTAACAAATAAAAAAGTTACAGCCATGGAGACCTTATTTATCAATCGCCCTTCGTAGTTATACATTGCCATTTTGTATGTAAAAAAACATCTTCGTTATCAGTTTCAAATTTCAGTCCTTAAAAGTTGAAATACTGGGGTGGAAAGAAAGTAATGTCTGCAACTTCAAGGAACAGAACCAATAAGCTTAAATTAGTCCAAATTGTAGTCGGCGTTATCTGTTCCCATCGTCAGAGCACCTGTTCGACACCCTCCTTACAAAAATGTGGTGGCTTGGACGCAAAAAAAAAAAAAGTTAACTGCTCCTTCGTCTAACAAGGCAACTCCACGTACTTGACTCACAGAATTTGAAAAAAAAATTCTACGAATAGGTTTCATTCAATTAAATACATGTAGGCCTACCCATGAAAAGTCATTCGATGCACTTCTCAAAATTTTCCAAGAAAAAAGTTCATAAACCCTAACTTTAGTGTATGGTTCTAATAAGTTTTAGTGATCCAGTGGTAAGTTGGTGAGCGTTTATTTTGCAGGTACGGGTTAAATTAGAACTATATTTGGGTCCCGTCTTCGTTAAATTATTTTTTTTCTTTTATCTTCCTAAATTCATTTCAACATATGTGGGAATGTGTAATTCATTTACTAAATATAATTCCAATTTTCTAATATACACCATTATTTTTTTCATAAAATGCATGTACGATTTATTATAATTTCATATAATGATTCACAGTGATAAAACCAGTTTATTTAATTACTTTTATAAATTTTGCAACTTAAAGGATGATATATGCACGAAATATTGGCATCTATTGTTCATCAATGATGGAGAAACTCTCCCTTCACTAAAAACTTTTAACTAGGACATTTGCGACAAATTACAATTTTTTTTATTTTTCTAGGAGCAGAAATTTGTTATGAATGAAATTAACTATGTCCTCCGTCTTTACTACACAGGAATTATAATAACTTGTTTTGTAGTCTTTAAAAAAATGAAATAAATATAACTTGTAACAATCTTTCAATTTATGAAAAAATAAGTCGAAAATTATTTATAAACTATATTAAACATTTCCATGCATGTTAAAATGAATTTAGAAAGAATGAAGGAAAATAATTTGACGAAGATGGGATCTGAACTCATACCTGCAAAATGAAAGCCCAACACGTTTACCGCTGGACCACTACAACTTATTAGAATTCTGCTCTACCACCATTCGAGATTTATAAACTGCATGAATTTTTTTCCTCGGAAAATTTTGAGAAATGCATCGAATGGATTTGCATAGGTAGTTCACTAGGTGAAAGCTACTCGTCGAATTGTTTTATTTTATCAAATTCGGTGAGTTAGAGCACATGAAGTCTTCTTGTAAGTATTAATGAAATGCTGCATTAACCAAAAAATGGCGGTAGTCACTTTGGGACCAAGTTTGGAGAATAGGCTGGGTGCAATACTTGTGTGAATCCTTGCTCCGTCGTACCGGAGGATGCCCTTGCGATTGATCAGTGCTCTCGATTTGATAAGTGCACATCTTCGAGTTGATACCAATGCACATCAACTGTCATAGTGGCACTGTTCAGCAGTAGCTCAAATAACATAACACCCCGCATATCCCATCCCAACAGTAGGATTAAGCGTGTTGATTTCGAGGCATTGACGTCGTCATACGGGACCCATTTCTCATTCATGTCATAATGCAGTCCAATTTATGACGGAAAACAGAAAAATCCATATGTGAGAGTAGCCCCATCTTGGTTGGTCTCTATAAGGTCTTTAGCATGTTCATATTTGCTGTGATCTTTCAGTTCTGAATGGACTAACGGACCAATATCCCCTCCTCCTTCAGCGCGCACTATTGCAGTAGAAACTACGATGGCCAACTTCTCTTGTTGTGAAAAAGAAAAAGGCGGTCTTTTGCGAGACATTTTTCATGCTTACTGCTAGAAAAATCTTTATGAAATCCATCTGTGTTGTTTCTGCAATCCAATGGGAATTCGTATAGCATTGAATGTGACTTCATGTAAAGCTCTCGCAAGTGTAATTCGAGTAGCAGCAAAGTG
This sequence comes from Rhysida immarginata, assembly GCA_023313115.1. Classification (NCBI taxonomy): domain Eukaryota; kingdom Metazoa; phylum Arthropoda; class Chilopoda; order Scolopendromorpha; family Scolopendridae; genus Rhysida; species Rhysida immarginata. The sequence continues at coordinate 1,652,730 of JAHWFO010024398.1, forward strand.
AATGAAACCACAGCGTATTTCTTCTTTCTAGAGGTTAATTGGTATATTTTACAGCTGCTTGCCTTATCTATGGCAAATTGCTTCAAAAAATCTGAATGTACAAAATCTCATCAAAATATAAATACGTTTTATCGGGCGGTTACAATTAAAGTGACACTACTCACAGTGGTTCGGTGCAGGCGGTAACGAACTTTGACATTGATACTTGGTAGATAAGCTAATGAGCCATGTGGTGCTTCTGTACAAGCGGTATCACATATCAGCCGTCATTCGACACGCTATACCGTGAGAAGAAACCATGCGCCGTATGTCAAACTGTTTGATCAGATCCAGCAGTGCTGCACTGAAGGAATATCGCCACCAGAAAGGACTGAGACGAGGACTCGTATCATTAAATAGGTTAAAGATGATAAATTCGAGAACAAGTGATTTGATTGTGGCACAAGGAAGGCGATCTATCCCGATTGAGTTTCTGCGGCTGACAAAGAGTCCATTATCTTACAACCAGTATTTGAGCGGTGTCACGTGATTTATCTACTTCGTAGGGTGACGTCAAAAACCCTCACCTCTGTGAAGAATTTCTCACTGGAGTAACCGTCTTTTTCTCGGTTAGGACGGTTAGACTAACCGGTTAGGCATAGGCGCACTATCTGCCGTTTTCGACCGCGTTAAAATGACATCACAGTTTTCTCACCGGGATTTGTGACCGACCAATCGCTAACTCTTCTCACCGATTAGTTTTTTTGACCTCAGCCTTAGTCAACAGTTCGAAAAGTTCTGCGATTCATTTTACACTCATCCATCGGGGAATATTCTGCGGACTGAAGAGCGGATGATGATCGACTAAATTCGCATGTTGTGCATGAATAGCCATTGTACTCGACGTTGTGACTATGTGATGTGGATTCACAAGTTCCGTTTTTCTTTGAGCCAATTCATACGTAAAGGCCCTGTCGGATATGTGGTGTTTGTTTTATGCAAGACTGGACAACACCATATGTCAATCGCAGCTGAATGCTCGCCCCCCTCCCCCCGTTCTGAATCCATGTGACTTCTGGTGGTGGAGTAATCTGAAAGATCACATCTACTCTACCAGAGACCTGTCCGGTCTTTGTTCGATCTGCAGGCATACAATAATATATCGTTTATTTTTTTTTACAGGAACTGCTGCTAGCAACTATCGATCACGCCATTTAACGGATTTAGCATGTTTACCAATGTTTACCAATGGTTGACGTATTGAAAACATTTTAAAACCATCAGTTGCTAATAAAGTTGTTAACAATTACATCTCTTACATTCCTAGATTCTGTTCCTGTATGTATATTATATACCATTTCCACGTGTTGTCATTGTACAGCGCGTACAATATTTTCGGATTGACTTTTTTCCAGGGTAAATAGCTTCTATATTACATATCCTGCCGTGGGGTGCTGCAAGGCTCGGGCTTGGGCCCGTTGCTTTTTGCTGCCGCCACTTCATCGCTATTTCTACATACCTTCAATCTAACTGTAGACGACAATGTGTTGTACAAATCATTCGAGAACGAGACAATGTCATACATTTGTTACCACCCTCAGTAGGCCACGCGAGAACATTACTTTAATTGTAACACGCTGTATATATATTTTAGCAATAAGTGCATAATAAACTACTTATAAAATAAATCTATATAAATTATTTCACATGACCAAATCTAACTATTCAGACTTTCTCCAACCTTAAAACTTATTTTAATTTTAACATGTATGTTCATGAAAATAAACTATTTTTCTAAATTTGCATCTACACAGTCTGGCCAAAAAGAAGTCGCCGTCGAATATTCAATATTCAAATACTAAGGAGCCAATCATAGGCTTACCACTGCAGTTGTGTGTGAATTTGCATAGGCTTCCTTAGTTTATCACTTCATTTGTTTGGAAGAAAGCAGCAAACAAATGATTCTGTGATCGCAGCACTTGGTTGCGGAAAAGAGGTCACAGTTTCAGAAGGCGCAAAAACAAGCAAAGAGTTTGCGGCCATTACTGGAACTGGAGTTAGAGCTTTTCAACTTATTAAAGCTTGCAAGGAAAGATCTGAACTATCAACCTCGAGGAGTCGGGAAAAAATTCTGAATAATCGTAATCGGAGATCATTAAGATGCATGGCGAAGGCAAACCGAAGCGATTCCACATTAGAACTGGTAAGTAAATTTAACAAGGGAGTTAAAAGCATATCCACACGCACAATGCGACGGGCACTTAAAGGAATGGGACTGCTACAAGAAAACTGCTAGTCAGTGAAACCAATAGGGAAAAACGATTACTGTTCAGCCGGGAGCACAAATATTGGGGTGTGGAGCAGTGGAAAAAACTCATGTGGTCTGATGAATAGAGATTTAACCTATTCCAGAATGATAGACACATAAGGGTAAGAAGAAAACATCACGAAGCGATAGACCAGTCTTGCTTGATACCCATATTCCAAGCCCGTGATGATCTGGGTTTGCTTCTGTTGGTCTGGTCCAGCTTCTGTTAGCCTGATCTAGCTTCCGCAACGTTATGCAGCAATAAAATGACGTCAGCCAGTATGTGAATACATTGGATGACCTGGTTATTCCATCAATGAAGGAGTTCTTTTCTGATGGCACTGGAATATTACAGAAAGAATAATAATAGGATCCACCGAGCTCGAATTGTAACTGACTGATTCAGGCCGCCATAGAGTCCTGATCTTAAAGAAAATCTTTGGAGAGGGGCATACGGAGAGTTCCATTCTCCCCTCATCACTTCAGGATCTGGGCGAAAAATTACTGGACCGCTGGACAAAATCCATGAGCTTGTCAAGTCCATGCTATGGCGAGTCATCAAAGCGAAAGGGGCCCAACTAAATATTAAATTGGGTGACTTTTTTTTGGCCAGGCTGTGTAAAATTTATAAGAATGATAATAAACCTACGTTTTAATTCGAGAGTCTTCCCTTGCGGTTCCATGCCTCTCACAGCCTAAATCCTGAGATAGCCACAGCAAGGCCAATTGGCGCTAGCTGCCAGCTAGAGCCAAAGAAAGGGAAAAAAATCGAGAGTTGCCCAGAAAATATATACGTCGCCTTCTTTTCCTTAGTCAATAATAAAAATAGAAAATTGCTGCAAATTTCAATTTTTCTTTATTTATCTGCACAATTAAACAGCATTCCAAGAACACAGCTGTGGTATTGGTTAAAATGACATCGGCGAACAACTAGTGTTACAATCAGCTAATAATTATTAGTTGCGGAAAAAGAAAATTTGGTGAACATTCACAATGTTTTGTGCAACCAAACAGGCTTATAATCGACAGGAGCACCGCACTAATCGTTTAGGTCAAGGTTAAAAATGAAGATGCAGGCACGTTAAGCTGCGTTGATGCCATTTAATTCGGCGCATCGCAACTCGACAACTGGCCTTACAGCTGTCAATCAGGAATTGGTCTCGTTGTTGTTAAAAATGCGTTGCACTTAAAATAAGGCTTATTTAAAATATTTTGATACAGGAGAGCTAGTCGAGGCCTGGCACTCAAAAGTCACCTGAACATCGGGGTCTGAGCAACTACCAATCTTCATTGCCTTCACTTGGCATTTTAACAATTGGTGTTTTTTCGTTTGTTGGAAACAATGAAGATTGCATTGTTGCTCAGATCCCGAGGGTCAGGTAACATTTGTGTGCCCGGGTCTGTCTCACTCATTAAGCTTTGAGCGGAAAGAATTCAATCAGACTATAAAACACTCTTGCAGATTGCGCTATTTACTTTTTATTCGTTTGAAATAGTTTTTCTCGAAAGCAAAGGAATATCAAAATCTCATGGAATTATATTAATATGAAATTCTTCAAAGTCACTTACGTTTCTAATTTAAACATTTTTCTCCATCCAATTCATCTTAGAGAAAACGAGAAATCTTTGCTTCCATCTCCAATGTTACATCTTTGCTGTGTTCATTATTTTTTGCAGTATTAGCATATTGTACGAAAAAAAACAATTTCTCCATCTACTATAGCCATAGAAAGGTGCGCGTAATTGAATAATTGCATTATCAAAACCGAATGAGATATTATCATAAACTACATCAGGCTCTATTAAGCTTATAGCATGTAATCGTTAGGCCACACGTAGTACAATATCAAAGGAATGAACTGACAGCAAGTAATTTTAGAACTTTCTTTTTACTGGTTCTAGCATATGTATAAACGCTACGAAAATCGAAAATATTCATGGTGGACGAAATTACTGAAGACTAGAAAGTAGAATATTATTATCACATATACAAGTTGTTTCTGAATGGTCTGTACAAACTTTCAGGATATGATCCAGGGAAACTGTCATATGAACGTGGGATCGAAAACGTATCTTTCTAGAACTTAACGGTAGTAAATTTGTTTATGTCTATTTGGAGCTAATGTAAGCATTTTTGGTTAGGAATCATAATCTGCGCATATAGTGAACGATTTCATCTGAAAGTCAGAGCAGTGACGAAACTTGTATACTGATATAAAGAGTATTTCTGAATGGTCTGTACAAGCTTTCAGGATAAGTTTCAGAAAACAAGCAGAAACAGTCATATGAACATGGGATAGAAAACGTATCTTTCTAGACTTAGAACGGATTGAAGGTTTCCTGCAGTAGAAGAGTTGCGACCATTCAAAAAATCGGAGGCCATTTTGAGCCTTTGCTATAGCATTTGCCTTTATTATACCGTAGAAATAAATCACACAGTTTGCATGAAGTCACAAATAGATTTTGCTGTTTTCGAGAATGGGAACAGTTCATATCATCAGAGACAGAGCTGGAACAATTAAAATTATAAATGACAATTGGTTTAATTTCAAGATAAAAACGCATGTGTGCAGCCAGCCAAGGTCAAAGTCAGGGAAGTATGGGAAGACAAATCAAAATACTGAAAACCTCAAATATTGAATAACAACTGCATGGTTTGCTCACAGGAAACTACTCGTCTCACCTCTAACAATTTAGGGAGAACCCCAGGAGCTATGAAGGACATGGTCAAAAAATACTGTGCAGCATTTATAGCCAACTCTGCGAAAAGCCGTCGGGCTTAACTCCTTTTATTCCTTTAACTAATTGTTTCAGAATGGTTTTTGAAACTTATTAGAACAATAACAAGTTTCAATAAAATAGTCAAACAACTAAAAATCCTATATAGGTTTTTTTTATCCCTTTTTATTTCTTAAATGTCAATTTTTTTTATAAAGAAATTAAAATTTATTTGAAAAGAACAATTATAAGAAAAAATTAAATTGGGATCTCTTAAAATAAGCATTGGACAAGGATTCTTGGTGGACGAAATTAGAACAATTTCAAGCAGTAAAACAAACTTTTGCCTTAATTAGGATATTGCGAATTCTTAATCATGCAACTTTAAAAAAAGCATTTAAGCAAAATCTATATGGAACCTCATAACAGAAAATATTTTGTCCTCTAACGGACTTCATAACAGAAAAATCGACCAAAGATCGGGAGGCTAAAGCATACGAGAATAAGGTGACTGGGGCCCGTCGCTTGTTCTAGCGTGTTAAATTTAAGAAAATTCCCAAATATCATAGAAGACCTTGCCAACATGTGCCAATATTCAATCAAAAAATTGCTCAAAAAACATCAGTACATGCATCTTATAAATGGCCGAGAGAGCATCAATATTACGCTACCCTACAAGAATAACAGGGGCAGACAACAGAAATCCACCGCATTAATTACTCCTTGTTCACAATTAATGTCATCTACTGGTGAAAAACCTCTAAATTTTAAAAACATTTTTAACATGATAACGATTTAAGGCTGGATATCGTTGTGCAAAAAGCATGATGGAAAAGGCGACCCCAAAAAGCGTTACGGAAACAGTTTTGCATTATCGTTGCACGTTTAAGCATTGTTGGCGCCGGCTTGAAGCTTGCGACGGCACTGAAAAGCCAACTGACATTGTTGTCTGAGCAACAATTTTTATTTAAAACCTTACTACAGAGATATTACAAAATATATTGAAAGTGTGATAACAGATAGCGCCACTATACTTCGCTGTCTTATCTAGCAAATCCGTGTAATGGCCTAACGTTTTGCTTTGAATGAAGACTTATGAATCCTTGTGTATTGGAATAAACTCTTTTCCTTTAAAATAAATATATTTTACTACTCACAATTTAATTCATAATTTCTTATTTTGAAACGCTGAAGAATCAAGTAAATCTTTTGATGTTTTTTGAAGTCTTCCTCTTATTTATAATTTATGCACTTGTTGAATTTCTATGTGCTTTGAAATGCTTAACTTATTTCTACATATTCCGTCCTCTCTAGAGTTAACAATAATGTTTCGGCTCAGAAAGCGTTACCGTTGATGCAATAATTTTAATTTGAGTCATACAAAAACACTCGTTTTGTGATTTTAGATACTGCGAAAAGCTTGCAGTGCCATGTTTGTGGTCCCGCATTCGATTATGAATACAGCCGCGAGTAAGGAGACGCACCTTAAGCATAGATGCTGTGTTTACTCGACATATCGATACCCCTGCTTATATTTCATACTTCAGTTATCATACGCCCTTATTCAGTAGCCTATTACCGATGTACATGATTCTGTAGACTCGTCCGTTGATAAATAAAAAAAAGGTTTATGAAATATTTATTTGTTTTTGCATCTAAAACCATTATCATGATTCAATGTTTCGGACTGCAGATTCGGAACTAAGTCACTTTTTTAAAAAAAATTAAAATGTGCAGAGCTAAATAGGATTTTTAACGTTTAAACACAGTATCAGTAATACATGAAATCTTATTTTTAAAGATCTTAATAGTAAATTTACTGAGAAAAATACAGAATCGAATCTGTTATTTTCTGATCTTTCAATTTTTGTATCATGTGCTCGTTTTACTGTTTAATAGTGCATTCTGTGAATGAGCATTTATAAATGTAGTTTTAAAATTTTGCAACGAAATCATTGGAAAAAAAACAAACATTGACGATTTTGATGACCAGTAGGACATTTTTGCTTCTTATGTTGATCCACTTGATTGTTCTGCGATGGACCTTCTTCCTAAGAAGCCGCGTCATGAAGGACAGAGGACTGCGAAGTTCGACTGGAGACGGAGATGGCCTGCTGCTCGACAACGCTCATCCTCACATTGCTCAAGTAGTAACGTTCTCCTTAATGTACTTTCCGGTTGCTGCTCTTCGGAATACCGCTTGTTTCGTTTTATGCAGAATCATCTGGTCGATACCCGTCATCGAAATGAAGAACTACGAAATTGGGATATCAATTTCATCAAAGAATGACTTGTTCTTCCGCCGAGGAGTCCAAATGTTGCCCGAAAAATGGGCAAAAGTGGTAGCAGCCGATGGAAAATATTTCAAGTAGAAATGTAATTCAGTTTCCGAGAAAAAAATAAAATTAAAATCGGAAAAAGACCCGGCAGAATTAAGTTGCACACTCAATATATTTCAATACTCTAAAAGTTAAATCAATTAACACGAATTAATATATTTTTTGATTTAATTAAACGAAAAATAATACAAACGGAAAATGCTTCAAGAACCTAAACTCATTAAATTAGGCTGAAAAGGTAACGACTACGGGAAGACATTCTGAAAGCTGCAAGCTCCACGATGATTTTACATCCACGACTTGCTATCAACTAAGTCTTTATGTTGTTGTTGTTGTTTTTTTTAATATCTCCGGGGCAACGACGTAGTACTTTCCCGGAGTCTCAAGCTCAAACATTAATTTAACTTCTTTTCTCTAAACTACATTTTTGCACAAGCTTTTGGTTTATAAAACCATGATTAATGCTTTTCCACCATCTAAATGAGACTAATTTTTTTCCCGTCAAACTGAAAATTGCTGTTTTCTAAAGCTCCATCGAGATGGGTGTTACAATAGTAACCACTGCAATTAAGAAAAATAGCCTGAAGGAACTACATCTATAGATTAGAAATAGAGATTTTATGAAAATAACGGACAGAAGAAGCGTGTACGGTGAGGATTAATGCCGGATGTAGATAGACCAAAGATGGACAGTCGTTGAGTTTTACCACTCGTGTTTCATTAAACGGATGACTGGTTTTACAACTTATCGGCAAAAAGTATTGCTCTGGAGCAGTTACATAGCCACAGTTCAGTCTACAAAAAGAAAAATTTATTAGCAACGATGAAATTCCAGAAGACGAAGTATCTTTACAACAATCTATATCACTAGGCAAGGATGTCGAAAAGTGCGAGTGTACATGTAAATGTTTCATAAGAAGAGATGCGTGTCATAAAAATAATTTACTGTGTAATTCAAAATCACGAACTTGTACTAACAAATACCTAATCGATGTTGTCAGATAGAAGCCTGCAATTATTTTTATATTAATTTCAATTTTGTTTTTATTTTAAATGTTATTTTTTTTGTAAATACGTTATATTTTATTTTACCTTGCATTTTCCTAAATTGTTTTAATAAAAAGTGATTTTTAGAACATCACAGGTATCTTTATTAAGGTGCAACTTGTTTAATAGTAAATTGCATACATAAAATATATCACATGAGAAAAAGACAATTTTACGAGAAAACTTTTGTACTCACTAGGTAATCTTTGCTTCTTTGAGATAAGTTTCGAAGGTTAATGAACACATTAACTAGCTAGTTAAATGCATTTTTATTTTTTCAACTTTAACTACAAGGTACAGGAAATGTTCACATTACCTAGAGAATCTGCAGAAAAACGGAAATTCACACCGTTAGCTTAATCTTATACGTTTAGCTCGAAATTAAACGTAATGCTTGAAATAAAGTGCAAAAAGAGATTATAATTTTTTATTAAAAAATATTAATTATTCTTTCTTAAGAGAATTGAGCTTAAAGATTCGGTTGTAAAATTAATTTTATGATTACCTTTGCAGTGGTTCCCAAATGAATTTTGGTGCACCGCTCAAATATCGAATAAATTATTATAAAATTTCACTATTATTTCAGCTAACAACCTAAATAATGAATTCTATTGCAGTAAGAAATAATTTTAAAATACCTTAAATTCCTATTTCGTTTGCACTCTCTGACTAGAAGATGGAAGTTCGTTTGCTCATTCATAGTAGGGGAGGAGGGAACTTTTTTTTTTTAATTCAACATAAAAATTATTATTCCTTTTACTGAAATTTTTGGACAATTTATCAATTCTTAGATTTTTTTAGAATAAATATTTCTGTCGTTCAATGGTATATCATCTCGTTTTTTTTTCAATGTTCTCAGAAAATCAAATGGTCTCTTCCAGTGAAAATTTGCATAGATAGGCTCTAATCGAAAAACACATTCTAAGCTACTGCTCTGCATAGAGATGCTCTGGAACCAACAAGCCAGCAAAACGTAACGTAGAACGAACAACAGAACAGATGTAAGCTAACAAACAAAACCATAAACTCTACAAGCGATTATAACCAAGACCAAAATCAAGCAATATCCATATGAAAATATTTCAACGAAAGCAGTTTGATTCGTTGTTTTCATTTAATTTCTTTTTTTACTTAGCAACATCGAAATAGAGTGGTTTTACTAATATCAGTGCTTATTGCTGTCGAACTTCAAATGTTTTCAGTGAAATAGCTTTACGTAAATGGCCAATTTTTGGAAAGGTAAATGCCTTTCATTGTTATCTAATTTTTGTCGATTGTCTTCAGGATGATTTTTAATAACTTATGAATTATGAAGTTTTGAAAACAGATTATTAGATAAAAGAATCTTTTTCGTAGTCTTTGTTTTATTTTTTCATTTATGTTTTTAATGTTTTCTTTGAAATTCTATTTAAATTGTTTATACCTGTGTAGCAATCATTTATACGTATAAATAAATTTCTTTAAAAACTGAATTTTAACTTCAACTCTGGAAGGGGGGGGGGGGAGCGAAGCTACGTAATAATGGAAATGGGCAAAATAGATATATTTTACATACAGTCATATATAATTAAAATTGAATTGAATGGACATAAAGATTTTAAAAAATGTACAGGCTGTAAGGATAATTTTTATGACTGCAATAGGTGAAATTTCTGACTGAATGATGAAGAAATAGCAGACCATTTCTCATGCTTCACGAACATTTTTCGGTCATTTTCAAGTCGTCTCATTTATTTATTTATTTATTTATTTATTTATTTATTTATTTATTTATTAACATAGACATAGACACTCTGTTAGCATAAGGATATTGATATTTGCATAACAAAAACAAAAAATATGGAGAAAGAGGCGGGGCCAAAAAATGTCAATAAATATAATAATTAACGTTTATAATTTATTTATAATTTTTCATCCAGCGCCGAGCGAATCAAAAATCTTAAAGTATAAAAAATTTATACTAAAAATCATCTCAACTATTCTTTATGCAGATATTAAAAATAAAATGGCAAAGAATTAGTATTTCTATTGACTCTCAATATTTATAATTCGATCTTCGTTCAGCTGAATCATGGCGCAGTAAATAAATATTTATTTATTTATTTATTTATTTATTTATTTGTAATTAGAAAAATAAATTTACAAAGGAGCCCACCTGGGTCCGGTATGGTCTAAGACTGACGAGTTAGATCCCAGTGGGCTCCGAGCAAAACAATGAGAATAGTTTTACAATATGGGTTAGTAACAACAACTAATACATACGAGGCCTGTCCGAAAAGTATCCGGATTGAGGCTACTTTAAAAAAAGCAGAACTCGCTGCACCTTTTTCCTATCCGGATCGTGGGACGACATTTCTGCTGATGACGTAATGAAATTAGCAGCTGTTAAGAGTGCCGCCTGGTGAAAATGACAGAAAACATTGAGCAATGACATTGCATCAAATTTTATTTTAAAATCGGTAAAACCGCAACGAAGTGTTATGAGTTGCTAAAACAAGCAATCGGCAATGTGGGCTTCTGGAGATTGGATCTGCACCACGACAACACAGCGCACTGCGTGCAGAAATTCTTGACAAAACACGACATCGCTCAGGTCAGGCAGCCTTCCTACTCACCTGACTTAGCTCCGTGCGACTTCTTCGCATTTCCAAAGATCAAGAAAGCGCTCAAAGGACGGAGATTAGAGGATGTGGACGTGACAACACAAATTGCGACGACGGAGCTCTTGGCCATCCCAAAGGAGGCATTCCGTACTTGTTTCAACCAATGGCAGCAACGCTGGGCTAAATGCGTTGCTGCAGACGTTGCTTATTTTGAAGGTGACTGAACATTTACGTGAGTTCGAATCGTATTTTTTTGTAGCCTCAATCCGGGTACTATTCGGACAGATCTCTTATGTTTAACAGCTATATACAAGGTGGCGTTTTAAAAAGAACTAATTCCAATAGCTGAAATGAAAAAAAGACCTTTTAGGTACAATATAACATATGCAAAAAAACTGACAGTGGTACAAATAATTAAAGTGAAATTTCAAAAAAGACTATTTTCTCAGGAGTTAATAAATATGTCTGATAAACTATTATCAATAAAAACAAAGTAGACAACAACTAACTACCGGTCACAAGACTGTCCGGTGTAACAGAGTTATCGAGAGTCTAGGATGGCTTTAGCAAGACAAAAACGTTTAAAAGCTCGCCTAAAAACACCTCTACACCTAAAAGGGAAATACATCTATTTCGGTAGTTACGTTTATCAACTGAAATATGGAGATCTCTTGCGTTCCGGATAGTTGTCTATCCTGAACAAGACGTATCTCAAGAGGAGTAGATACAATCAACAAGGAATGAAGAATTTTGTAGATAAAAGAACAGGATTGAATGTAATAAATTTGATGAATAGTTAAGATATCTAACGAGGGAAACAAATGAGAAATAGAAAAGGAACTTTTAATAGAGTGCGTAAAAACAATTTCTTAAGTTTTAGTGAACATGTCATATTATGAGATGTGGTATCCCCAAAAGATAACATCGAAACAAAGTGATGAGTGTATCCATGAGTAGTGAAGAAGTAGGCTAGTATAATTTTTTGAGGAAGGTAATGCAGCCTGGAGATCAACCCTTGTTTCTTATTAAGCTTACAAGGGGAGGACAATTTAAATATATTGTTACACACCCCTCTCACTATTCTATGGCATAGTAACTCATACTAATGGGCATTAGTTTACTAGATATAATCATTTAAAGTTTAGTTATGTAGGTTATAGATGTATATTTACAAATTCAGAGAGTATGACATTCAAGTAGTCAACGTGGTCATGTGGGTGAGTCGATAGATTCCAATGCTAAAGGTCTCTGTTTCAAATCCTGTTGTTTTCCCAATTTCATTTAATTTAATTTTTAAACTTATTTTTGAACAAATTATATATGAAACCAATTTTAATTATTAACAACATATTTTCATAATTTTTTGCATTTTATATTTCATTTGAGGAAAGTAATAAATTATTTTTACTAAATTATTATTATTACATATATACAAGGTGGATACAAAATTGAGCCCGCCCCCCCCCCTTTTATTTTCGTAATCGAAGCAGATGTGTCAATTTTGATGAGTCCAATGAATAGGAAGTTGTGGGTGACCTATCCCATGGTGCACTTTTCATCATCCCAAATATGCAAATTAGAACACATTCAAATCCTATCTTAAAAATCGTAGAGATACATGAAAAATTCCAATTGAAGACTTGTTTAGCATGGAATTCCGAACAAAACAAAAAAATTCCAAAATCTGATTAACTGATGGAATGTCACACTCTGAATTTGTAAATATACATCAATAGCCTACATAACTAAATTTTAAATGATTATATCTCGTAAATTAATGCCCATTAGCATGAGTTACTGTGGGAAGGGTGCGTAACAACATATTTAAATTTCAGTTAAATCCAAGCTTAACAGATCTGGTCCTCCCTTTATTAGATAGAAGAGAATCAACATGTAATTCCCAAGTTAGATCTTATGATAACCATAGACCAAGCTATTTAAATGAATCAGTAGCAATTAAATGATTATCATAATATATCATTGATGATATATTGAGGAAGGGATGTCACTTTTTTTCGCTGATGAAAAACATTAGTTTTATCTATGTTAACCTTTAATGAGTTTGAATCATTCCAATGTTTCAATTCTAATAAAGCGTCTAAACAGTGCTTTTATTAACAAAAGCTGTGCAAGATCTGGGGAAGAAATTAAGAGAGTAGCATCGTCAGCATAGAAGATAGTTTTAATGAAAGAAAAATTATAGGGTAGATCATTAATGAACAAATTAAATAAAAGTAGAGAAAGTATCGACCCCTGCGGGTCAACTAGGTTTGTAGATAGTATTGAAGAAATATCAAAATAAGCCAGATAGTAATGCCTGTTTGTTAAAAGTGTAATTAACCACGTTAGGGGAGGACCATAAATATTATAAAAAAGCGGATAATTTATGTAAAAGAAGAGAGATAGGAATAGTATCGAAGGCCTTGATGTAGTCATTAAAAACTGTTACAACGAAGAAACAAATTCAATTAAGTCATAGCATGCCGTTTCCACAAGTCTATTAGTAACAAAACCATGTTGCATATCATTTATAAGACTATAGGAATGAAGAAATTGTAATAATCGAGAATAAAAAAGACGTTCAAATATTTTCGCAAAAGTATGGAGAGCGGCAATTGGGCGGTAGTTGGAATATAATCGGGGTGATTCTTGTTAGCTGCAAAGTTGAAGGATAAATTCCAGAGTTAAGAGAATGATTAAAAATGTGTGTGAGAGGCAAGGCTATAGAATATTTTAGAGCAGTAATAATAAAAGAGGAGACACCAAGAGGATCAGGTACAGTGGAAGATTTTAATTGAGAGATAACTTCAGAAACTTCTTCGCACGAAGCAGGAAAAGCAAAAAAAGATGGGGGGATTACAGGGCGTTTAATAGGGATAATTTAAGTTAGAAGGATTAATAATATTCGTAGAAGGTGGAAGAAGCACTTGTAAAAAAAATCCGTCAGAGAAGAGGGGTCAATCTGATTGTGAAGAGGGGTCAATCTGAAGGGAGAGTTAGAGGGACAGAAACCTTTGGTCAATTTATTCAATAAATGCCACTTATCTTGATTGGACTGAAGTTGCGTGAACAAAATCTCATAGCATCGTGTGTTTAAAGTTGTTAATAATAAATTTAAGACTATTAGAAAAATTTTTGAACGAACTGGTAAGAGAAGCGAAGGAATTTCGCCGTAATTTCCGATACAGAGAATTTGTCTTCTTTGACATGGTCAAAATGTTCGGTGTGATTAATGTCTCCATGTATATTGATAATTCTGGTTGGTTGTTTAAAAATTTTTAAAGTAAAGTAACGGTTATATCCCAGTTGAAAGTGACACAAGAAAGATTGAAGTAAACAATTGGTATCTGCTGTAACAGGCAATATAGTAAACCAATCTGTTAGTGACAAAAAAAGAATCAAACATTGCAATACGGGCAGAAGAGATAACCCGTTTCCGTGATACGGACCAAGCATTACAAGTATTAGGAGAATTAGCATTAAAAATCATAAATAGAGGAAAGTGATCCGAGACCGAGACACCCAAATTTGAACGCCCCTCGTAGTCTAACATACACTGAAGAGCCAAAACATTATGACCATCACCACAGTGGTGAATGAACTCGTCTGGATCACGTGGAGGGCACATAATTAAGTGCGAATGGTATTTAACTGCTGCTAGAAAAGGTAAGGAATCAGTCTTGCACTTAATTTTGCGAGTAATGAGAAAGGCTGCTGACCTAAGCGAATTTGATAGAGGGCAGATTTTAATGGCCCGAAGACTCGGAACGAGCATCTCCGAAACTACACGACTGGTAGGTTGTTCACGATCTGCCGTTGTTAGTGTTTATGCAAAGTGGATAAATGACGTGAAACCAGCAGTAGACGCCAAGGTGTTGGACGCCCACGCGTCGTCAAAGAAAAAGGACGTCGGAGACTGTCCCGCTTGGTAAAGCAAGATCGGCGCCAGACAGTGGCTCAGCTGACAGCCCAATGCAATGCAGGTCCAAGAGCAAATGTTTCGGAACACACAGTTCAGCGGACACTGTTGGATATGGGACAGCGCAGCAGACGTCCCACTCGTGTGCCTTTGTTGACTAAGCGTCTTTGTCAACTACGCCTGCAGTAGGCCCGGGAACATCGAGACTGAACCATGGATAAGTGGAAGAGAGCTGCCTGTTCGGATGAATCACGATTTCTTATTCATTGCATCGATGTCAGGCTACGCCGACTTCCAGGCGAACAGTTGCTCCCCCCCCCCCTCCCTGTACAGCAGGCCACACACAGGCTGGTATTGGCGGTATTATGCTTTGGGGGACGTTCTCGTAGGCGGCTCTGGGACCCGTAGTTGTGGTAGAACAAACCATGAAAGCTGCGGACTATCTGAACATCATTGTGGACCAGTTGCACCCTTACATGGCGTCTGTCTTCCTAACTGGAAATGGAGTCTTCCAGCAGGACAACGCCCCATGTCACAAGGCTCGAATTGTGTTGGACTGGATCGAGGAGTATAAGGATGAATTCCAATTAATGTCCTGGCCACCTAACTCGCCGGATCGTAATCCGATAGAGCACATTTGGGATGTCATGGAGTGGCAGCTCAGAGCTCAAACATCACCATGTCGAAATATCTCGACTTTGCGTGACCGCTGCTTAGACATTTGGTACAACCTGTCTCCAGTCAACTACCAAGAACTTGTGGCATCCATGCCAAGGCGAGTTGCAGCTGTTTTGCAGGCCAAAGGTGGCGCAACGCGTTACTGAGTAGGTGGTCATAATGTTTTGGCTCTTTATTGTATATCTGATATCGATCTTATTATGAAAATTTTTCTTAATTACGATAAACTATCTAAGAGACCGTTTATATTCAACATTTGTTGTCTAAGCTATATACGTATATTTCTTAATTACAGATATCCCCGAGTTTTGATAAACGCGGTTAAATTAATTGCGACAACCCCTTTTTTGGCGGTAAAAAAATTTTGATTAACGCGATTCTAAGCTCGTGATTATTTTTTATCTTTAACTTGACATAGTAAAAGATTTAAACGTGGAAAGAGTGGAAATAAAATGGTAAGAGGTTTCTAGGAGCCGACAAGAAGCGCGTTTTGATGAAAATAGTGGTTGTGAAAATTCTGTGAACAATATAATAGAAGATATACTGTCGGCGAAGAATAGGGCTTAGAGGATGTTTATGCAGAAAAGTTTTGGGTATTTCTGAATTCGGATGATAGTCTTCTTGACATCGAACAATGACGCGTTTATGAACAACAACATACGAATTGTAATCCCGAAGGGAATGTTCCAATGTAACGCTTGAAGAACTTGACAAAATATTTACTAATTTAGAAGAAATTAAATAGCAGATAGTGGTTATAGATGCAGATCTCGATCATCCGTCATTTTATAGCGAATCAGATTGCTTGCTATCAAGAATCTTGACGGAAGAGGAAAAAGCTAAAAGTGTTCAGATGACCCTTGATAATGATTTCTCCAATTAGTATTCATTGGAGCAAATAAAGCGATGGCCATGTTGTAAGAAATTTGTAGATTTGGTTTGATAAATCGATATACTCTAGCTCAAGGTACAATAATTTTTTAATAAATAGAGAAAAATAGTAAAGAAAATTCCACGGCCTGGACTCGAAACAGGGACCTCCGGGTATACGCCCCGACGCTCTAACCACTAAGCTGGTTCGAGTCCAGGCCGTGGAATTTTTTTATTATTTTTCTCTATTTATTAATTAATATCGGAGGTAATGGCGTGAAAAAATCCTCCTAGACCATTTTCCAATTATTACAATAATTTTTGTTTAAAAGAAATATAATCCCATCTATAGCAGTTGTGCATTGTACAAATTCAATAAATATTTATAAACTTCCTATTTTTTGTTATTTTCCTTATAAAAGTATCATAATGCGCACTTTACAGATATATATATATCTGTATATATACAGGGTGATTCACATCGTGTGTAAAACAATTTAAGGAGGTATTATAGAGGTCAAGGTAAACACAAAAATTCCTGTTAACACGGGTCCAATTTTTATTTCTTTTCAAGTTATAAGAAATGTTATAACACAAGTTAAGACAAGTGAAGGTCTTCCTTGATGGTCAATATCAGTCAGAACTGGGTCAAGGGTATGTGGTTTAGTGGTACCTTTATGGTCCACTGGAAACTTTCAATGCTAACATATGGCATGTATTACATCAAACAGCTTGGAATAACATGTCATTGTTGAATATTAACGTAAAATTAATGATAGTCAACATAGGCTCAATGGTATGTGGTTTCATGGAACCATTATAGTTCAGTGGAAACTTTCAAAGCTCAGATTCGGCATGTAATATATCAAAAACTTGGAATGATCTGTCATGAATGAATATTACGTAAAATTGAAGGCTTGCCCGGAAGAACGTGACTTGTGTAACGTTTGTTAACAGCCAGGTGGATTAAAGAAATAAGCACCCTTTTATAAAAGTGGTCATATTCTTATTAATTGCGAACAGGTAATATGAATAATCTTTATTTTTGAAAGGAAAACGCACAGTCAAAAGTCGGATTAGATTGGACTATTTATTATTCTCTCGTTAATATATTTTTAATTACAATTGGGTTATGATTTCTTCTTAACGGTAAACTTTTGATTAAGATTCAGTCTCTTTACATCTTTTTATATTTCTTGATTATTCTTTAAACCATTCTCCGGGACGAAGCTCTTCAAAATTAATAGTTTACTCTTAAAAAAACTTGAGAGAAATTAAGATGATTTTCGTCGCATACCCTCCGAAAATAAATAAGATAAAAACATTTTTTGTAATGGTTTTTTTTTTTTTGGCAATAGGAAAATCTGATTTTTCTGGCTAATATCGATTCAGATAATCAACCCTTCTTTCCCGCTCACATTTAATTAGAGTTTTTCTTCTTTTCTTTCATTACCTTATCATATGTTTTGGTCAACTCCCAATCATTATTGTTAAACCCCTATTAGCGTTAAGCTTAAGTTCGAATAAAGCCAAAGCCTGATTTCCCACTCCGCGAGAGTTAATTCGGGTTGGTAAAAGACAGAGTCTCTTCACTTCTCCGTGATTCCTGTCGACGTCTGTAGGTAGGAAACGCTAGAAGTCTGCGGTGGGTAGAAGTTGGACGACGGGGGAGGAAGGTAAGTAAAAAGAGGGGGGGCGTTTTTTTTTCTCTACGGGTAAAGGTTAGTATTATTAATAAGGACCCGTCGCTAACCACGTCGAAAAATACCTTCTTCGCACATATTTTTCACGGATAATCATCATACTGCCTAATTAGGGATTCAATTTTCGCACCAGAATCGTACCAAATAGTGGCTCCAAAGATCTGTTAGCAGAAAAGAAAAAGGGAAAGCCAAGACAGAAAAACATGCTTATTTATAAAAAGTTGGCCCAAATTGTCAACCATTACCAGATAAATCTTCATAACATGCGGTTTCCGACTTCGAATGTGCGGTCGCCATTTTCTTCTCAAAGATAATTTTCCATCATTCTCACGAAACTATTTTCCAATAAATCGTACCAAAGACGAACTTCCCGTGTTAGTCTTTCGATCTTCTCTCCACTGTGGATCGCCTCCCTCTCTCTTTGGGTCTAGCATCTTCAGGAGAAACCAAAATCTGCGACTAACACTATCAAATTCGCTTCGTCTTCTCCCCGATTCCTTCCATTCGCGCTCCCAACAAAGCCTTTTTCCAAAAACGACGTAACAGAAGATTATTAGTGTCTTTCCTTTGTTGACGTAATTTTAAACAGTAACTATGACAATATACCATAAAACGTAGTAAAACTTAATCAATGGGGAAAAGTTTATTTTCCTATCTTTTAGCATGTTACACTTGTTACATATGAATGTATGTAACAAGTCACGTTCTTCCGGGCAAGCCTTCAATTAATGATAATCGAAATTGGTTCCATGATTCGTGTTTTAATGATACCATTCATATGAAACAATTGGAAACTTTCAATGCTAAGATATGGCATGTAAGTACTTACGCTTTATATTATATTATCAATAGTTATTTGTGTTAGGCAAATTTTAACAATAGCTAGTAGCTAATCATTCCTTCAATGGTACGTACATCCTTACGTAGAAAAGCATTTGCAATAGTTTATGAAGAAAGAATTGATCCTTCCACAAAACGCTTCAACAATTAACGCTTATTTCATTAAATAGGAATGGTTACAAATTAAAGGATTCGTATATGTTCTAATCTATAGAGAATTGCTACTTTCTCCATTTAACTTTTCAGGTATTTTTATTCCGTTTGAACTATACATTTCCCTTAGAAGTACGCCTTGCTTACCAACCAGAGGCATCCTTAGCAACTTCATCTAATTCTTAACAACAAAAGGTTTCTTTAGAAATCAAATGCTTTCCTTTTCGTTCTCGAATGCTTTAAAATCCTATCGGTCCTGGGCATTTCGGTTGCCTGACTTGTTATACTGTATTTGATTAACGTAGTTTCGATGATCACGGTAACATTCGAATATTCATTAATCGCTAGCGTACACCCAAACTCAACTCCAGAAACAATGAAATTGTTTATTTATCCGTAGTTCATAAAACATTGTAATCAAATCAATAGTTCATAAAAATCATTGTATATTAATATTTTATTAAAGTTTCTTAGTTTAATATGTAAATTTCAATTCTTTATTGGATAACATGCCTTTTATATGAGAACTTAATGAGTTTTCTCAGTCATCGCATTCTATTAGCAATTTCTAATATCCCCTTTGTCCAAAAATATGGTATACCTTTACAGTACAAAATTAATGTTGAAATGTATACCATATTTTTGGACAGAGGGACTACTAAATGAGTTGAACACTAAACAGTCACCATTGCTCTCTGATATAAGTTTTTACATAGAACCGTCATCCTAACAAGTCACCATATTAAGGTAAACATCCAATTTATAGCTGTTTGAATTTCGTGTATAAAATTCTAAAACATCTACTTAAAGATGTCTATTCGTGAAAATCATCAGAATAATTCACACCAATTTGGACATTATCTACACCTCAAAAGTTGAATACCATCTAATCCAAAATTGTGGACAAAAAAAAGTGACTTTTGTCATCTTTTATTATTTTATTATTAATTTTATTTTTTTTATTTTTATATTAAAATTAAGGAAATTATGTATTTATATCGTCATGTCCATTCGGGTTGATATAAGTATTTCTCAGAAATTATAGTCTTGGCTCGACTAGCATGAGATTCCATACATGCCACAAACTCATAAGGACAATATATAATTTCCAATTTTTTGGCGCAGTATTTTTCCAAGATTGAATTCTGGCGTCAGGTATTTGAATTATACAGTTACCAATTTATTTATAAGGCCATTTGAAGAAGCATCAATGCGTAAGTGACTATTTTATTGGTCTTCCTTTCTTCCCCAACCTTCCTTTCCCAGAAGATTAACTTGGCTCTGACTAAAATTTCTCGAGTTCCTTCCACACCATCCTCTTTCTTTGTTAAAAAAATTCGTTTTATTGCGTTTACACCTCATGTAAATATTCTATTAGCACCTCATCTGAATGTTCTCAACACGGTTAGCACTTCTTAGAATGAAAAAGAGAAACCGGATTATTCAAATAAAGCTGGTCGGAAGTAATGGGGAGGGAAAAAAAATTAGACTTGGGATTTCTTTCATCGATCATTTTGGCAATTTTGATATATTTCTAACTGCCCACCCACTTCTCTCTTTTTTTTTTAAACTCCTTTCTTTGAACAGGACGGGGAGAAAGATTTTAAGGTAAACTCCCCGGAGTCCCCCGGGAAAAATAATGGCGCCAACGCGAAATGAGTTTAGCGCCAATTTGGGTTCCAGACGCTGATTGCTTCTTGGAATTCCCAGCTAAGTGAATGGACAGTGAAAATGGGGAGAGATAAAAAGGCCTCCTAAAGGTGATGGTTTCCTCCACAGACATCCGGATTAGGAATTTGGAAATTAATATGAATTGGTAAAGAAACGAATTCGTGGAGGCGAATTCTCTATCACCAAGCGAAGCCGTTTGCGTCTTCTGCGTACGCGTACGGTCCAGTTTGCTAGAGATGAGTTGGGGGATAAGAGAAAGGTTTCCAACGAGGTGGAGGGGGGAGGTAGGATAGGGGTGAACTATTCTTTTTTTTTTTTGCTTCGCTGGTGAATTACCTTTCCAACCGATGGAATGAAATAACCTTTTTTCTCTCATTTGCCGCTAAAACACGCTCGAAGCCAAAAGAGAGACGGGAGAGAGAGGGTGGGCGGAGCCGCTAGCTCCACCGCCTGACTGTCGACTAGTCGCGACGGGTTTCGATGTCCCCTGCTGAGTGTGGATTTTCACACTCCTTTGTCTGTGGGTTTTGCTGAGCGTCTCCATTAGCCCCTCTTGGGAGAGGGAGTGACGTCACGGGCGCCGCAGCCAATCGAGGCGCACCGGGCGCTGGCCACACAGCTCATTATCGCTGTTCAATAGTGAAAAGGGGGAAAGCCAAGAAGCGCATAGGGTTTGGATTGCACCTTTATAGAAATTAATTCAAATTAATGGAATCAGTCATACGAATTGCCATAAGCTGAGATTGCACATAATTCGTTTCAAATAATGTGATCATTTCAGTTCAAGTGGCAGGTTACACTTGCATAGCTTTTGGAAACATTAATTACAATCTCAATACCATAAGTTAGTAAGGGTATGGAAGAGTTTTCACCGGGTGTATTAATCCAATGCTTTCTTTCTCGGTTGGGTTAGACTGTAATGAATATAGCATTGAGAGACTTTTTATTTAGACTTTTTATTTCTGTGATAGTTACGGTCGATTACATAAATACTTTTTTGTCTTGCAATGGTTTCGCAAATGTGTTTTTGTTAGAATCGTTTATCCTTTTGGGAACCTCACTAAATTAATGTAAGATGATTTACTACATAGCAGCCGCACAAATTTTTAAATGAATTTAATATTCGCTTTCATCGTTAATGCTTTCTAAATACCAGTACTTCTCCATCTTTTAGCACTTCGACCCAGTTTTAAGAACGACAATCTATCGGGACCCAAGCAATCGCGGGATGGCCATTGTCGAATCCTCATTTTCCCACGTTTTCATTTCTTATGATTTTTGAAAATGTTAATAGTTTTAAATTATATAAAAATTAAAAGCTTTTCGCAATCTGTAATTTGAGAAAAGTTACTTTAAGATGATTAAGGTATTGCAGTTTACCACATATTTCTACAGTAAAATCAAATATACCTACGGGGAAGTGTATTGGTTTAAGTCCTAGTGAATGTCACTGTATTATCACGGGAATAGAATAAGATACAGCAATCCCAGTTATTTTGCGTTTCTAAAATGTAGAGTCACTGCACAAAGAAAGAATTCAAAGAGGATGTAGAAATTAAAATTGTTATTCATTTCTAATATTATTTTTTCTAATTTTTATTTCATTATAAACCGTGGAAGTAAAATTTTGAAAGTGAAAAGTGGTTATGAACTCGACTCACAATTGGATTCAAATTAAGAACAACTTATGAATGTGTAGAATTAGACACCAACTGTCGATACAGATCAATAGCAAAAATAATGAATGTGAAATTAACGAAAAATGTGAGCAAAGCACGCTTGTATATTGCGAAACGGATTAGCAGCCTATCACATGATACAACGGACATATCACGCAATTGATAGCATCCCAAGTCCCCATCCATCCATTAGTCATTGCTTTCAATCTTCTTAAGTCTCTCCTTCGATTTGCTATTATTGATTCACTCTCTTTTCGCTTTCATCCATCTAATTTCATTTTGTAAATCTTTCTCTATTCCAACCGGTTTTGATTTTATTGAAATTGCGGGCAATTGTATGGTTTAGTAATTGTACGTATTAGTAATTCATTATAATGATTAATTTATACAAATGATAATCGTATATATAGTAGATGATTTTAGACGAATATTTAATTGGCATCCCGTTTTACTCGTTCTCAAAAGAGGAATTTTTACCTTTGCACTAGGTTAATGACGTCAAAAGTGGTCCAAGTGGGATCGAAAGTTGACAGGCCATGTTTAACTTAGACTAACATAAAAATTGACATTTTGGAGACGGATAAATTGGAATAAAGTCTGAAGTTATGCACTTCATATACCTTATTATTTCTTTTACTTTTGAATCCAATTTCGGGCATCCTGGATGTACAAGTAAGAAGAAACTGTACAAGCATTGAATGGTTTGAAATTCAAAAAAAATTTATACTCTGCAATCAAATTAAATATCGTGTAATCTCTGATTAAAATACACGATCGTTTGACTTACTTTTTTTTCTGTTGTCACTGAATAATTTAAAATCACAATTTCATGGTATTAATCTCATGGAGAAAGCATGAGAAGATTCGTTTGTTGTTAATAAAATGAAATGAATCCACGAAGTCCGAACGGAACTTTCTTTTCTGCTTTTCATTTCACGCAGTTTTTAGTGAAGTGAGACTCATCATTGTTCAAATGTAAGAAAACTATAAAAACATTTATTAAAAAAGAAAAAAGAAAAACAATCTTTCATCTTTTTTAGAAATGTAGGGAAAATCGATATACGAAACAATCATCCGCACAACAAACAAACTAATTGATTTTTCTTTCCGTGTAACTTTAGACATTTTCGTTCAGTTTGTTGCTGTTCAAATCTTTATCTCTTATCCTCCCTCCCCCTTCACTTTTCCAATCCGTATCCAATATAGCTAGCCCATATAGATAGTTTGTTGTTCGGTTCCACGGAGGTTCCTTTTGGCGTAGATAAGCTGAGACTTGGACTCTGAGGGTTTTTCTCTGCTTATGGTGTCGTTTTGGGAAAATTGCTGACCTGATATTCGTTGGCGCCAACGCAGATGATGGACAGATAGAAACCCCGACTACGGGGACCTTTAAAGGCTCGACGGTTTTTATCTGTCGTGATGGGTTAACGAACAATTCCTTTTCCCCCTCCCCCACCTCTTCTTCTCGGGGTCATGTGTGTAAATCCCTCGAACCGATATACACAGAGGGAGGAAAAGGAGGAAAAAATAGAATTTGTAGTACTACTGCTACTGCTACTACTACTACTGCTACTCATGCTTAACCTATATATCTTTCTATTGTTTTGTTTTCTCTGGGATTCATAATATTCGTCTAAATTTGGATTGGACAGTTATCCATGAAGATGATGATTTTTGAGTAAAAAGTGAATTTTTTATGTTCGTTTGTAAAAGAAGTTGATAAATCTAAATTCAAGATTTATGAACTAAATACCTTCTGCGAGCCCCAGATTAAGTTGAAGATATTACGAATTTAAAGTGCTATTTTATTGCATTAAATCTTTATTTTATACTGATTGACAGAAGAATCTTATCATGTATAACGCGAATTTGACGGGAGAGTTTTTTTTCATGCATGACACGAAAAGTAGCGAATAAAACAAAATTTATCTTTCTATGAATATGGAAAAATTTAATTTTACTAAAATTAATATAAAACGAGTTTTAGTATTAATGGCTACGTTTTACAATGTATTATAACTAATTTTGAATTTTTTTTTCATTGAAAAGAAATCTCTGCACTCTCAGGAAAGTGGCGTTAAATTAAGACAACCAAGAGCTCCTAGAGCTGAGGTTCTCAATCATTTGTAAACAAGATATGATTGATAGTACATGAATAAAGGCTTTACCATCCAAACCCAGTGCTTTAATAAGTCTACAATCGTGACTTCTTATTTGTATGCAATACATTTTTTTTTCTTGATATGAAGCTTCTGAATTTTGATTTTAATTTCATATATGAAAAGATTGCAATTAAATCGCTGTCATAGAGGGTTAAATATAGGAATGGCCCATAGAGGATTAAAGGGATCTATAGTATTGCTGGGTATTGAGGAGAGAAGGGTAAGTTCTTGCGCAACATCGAATCAGTAAAAAACACCAACTCGGACGAAATTATGCAGATACTAAGGAAAAAAGCCATGGAAGCATGGAAAGTCATTCGATCCAATACCCACAAAATTTGTTAAATAACACAGAGCAACGATCAAAAAACATTTTGAATGACTTTGCCTTATTCTTATGGTTTTTAGTGTGCTGAAGATTAGATTTTAAATTTTTTCTATCACGTCACGTTTCCAAGTTATGCAAATAGACACTGCAATGTTAAAGTAATGTGGCTGCAAAGTTAAAGTATACACAGTTTTGGGCCACAAGGAAATTTATAGATCCCAAACTCTGAATAATTTAAAATGTTTCATTGAAAAACAAGAAATCTGTGGGTGATAGGAAGAAACTGAGGTCAGCACAAAAAAGTTATTTTTTGTTGGCCTGTGTAATCAATCCCAATTTGATGTCAATTCAGTACTTAAAATTATTAACAACAACAGGCTCTTTAATACCATATCAATTGTTAAACTTCATCAACGATCCTGATTGTCGTTGCATCTTCAAAAATTTTAAATTTCCTTCATTTATAAGATAATGCATGTAAAGATGAAAGTTAGGTTTGAAACACGTCGTTAAATTTAAACCTTATTAAGTATTCCTTTATCAAGACTTATCCCTGTCTCTTCAATTAAGTCTAATCTTCAGCTTGAATTAATTCAACTTTCAGCTATAAAATTGTTATACAGGACGGGCAATAAAAGCTGTTATGAGCAGCATTTGCAGTGATTCAATTAAAATATTAAAATCGAAAATAAAATTATTAGAAAAGCTAACGGATTAAAGAATTTTTAAGAAAGAAATTCCATTTTATTGACGCTCATTACTATTATGAGTTCCGATAGTCGATTGTTTTGTGCGCTGCTCTATTCCGACATGACAAGCTCGTTAACGCTCTTGCTTCCTTCTTTCAGACTTCATTTGAAAGGCAAAAGATTTTTTTTAAAGGCTGAGATGGTGCATTATATCAAGTGGCTACTCATTATTTGAATAATTTGGCCACCCCTTTTATTCCGAGGGGGGAAATAAAAAGAAGAGGGGAGGGGGGGGGGGTAAAGAGGAAAGCCTCTGAAGGCACGAACTTATTAGGAGAGAAATCGCAAGCAAGTCTTTCTCCCTTTGATTGCAATCAGTCATCTCAACCCCTTAACGAGTGCAAGCTGTTTTTGGCGACCCTTTGGAAGCAGCAAAGAGCAGAAGCATCGCACGTGCTCAACACTGACCTCCCACTTAGGGCCCGACTCGTCGACCCCTGGCACCACTCGGTCCTCCCCTTGCGTCTGGCCAGTTGATCTCAATGTCGCCGTGTGTTGACATAAACACCGGGGAGGCGGCTTCTTGCAAAAGGGGGGGAACCCGGCACCCCTCCCTCGCGGGTCCATTTACTAGCGCGCGCCCTCTACCCCCAGCAGTGGAGTGGCGGCGAAATGGCGGGCTCGCCTTATGAGAACCCCCAGCGACTCACCGAGCGGAGGGTCATTTCCAAGTGTTGTTGTTGTGGGATTGTCACATTCTGCTCGCTCGGACACTCGAAGAAGAAGGGAAAAAAGCTAAAGAACCCCCTCGAAAAAAACAAAACACGAAACGAACCACGGACGCCATGTACGAGGGAGACGCCGCTCGACTCCGTGGACAGCAGCACTTGCTACCCGCACTACCCCTGCTCGCCTCCGACAGGTCGCCGGCCGTTCTACCCTATCCAGGTAAGAGAACAACTAGGCGACTCCTTAATTTTTTTATTTTTTACTGAAAAGTCACTTTACATCACATTCAAATATTTCGTCAGTTAGATCATCAAACTTTTTCGTCAAATATTTTATAATATTCCCATATGATATGCAGTGTTCACAACAATTGAACAATTTGTTTACAATTTTAAAAATTAATTAAAAACCAGATGAGAATGAGCAAGTTACCATTATCAAAACGAACTTAAAAAGTTTATGAGTAATTTAAATGTGGAAAACTATGAATGAGTTTAATAGCATATCTGGATGAATGAATTAGACTTTAGGTCCAATTTTGAAGTTTTTATTGAGTCTACTATAATTCGCATCGGAATCGACTGTCATATATAGATATTGAATATCGATTATCCATAATTATTATCCATAATTAATTTTTCGATAGTGTCCGTCGGAATATTGATCCCTGGTCATTACAAAAATGTATTGATTTTTATGGTTCCATTTTGCTGTGACTCGACATTTTCGAGATATAGCATATTCGGGAAATTCTATTTTTGGCCGATATCTCGGGTACTATTTAGTCCTCAGAAATTTGAATACGATATTCATAAACAGCGATGAAAGACTCATTCATTTCGTATATCATATGTTCCGCATTTTAAAAAAATAGAAGTTTTTACAGTTCGTTGATAAGCATATGGTCCTGTGCAATTCGAAGCACAATCAAGATGCATGATTAAAGGATTTTCTAAACTAATTTATACATGAGTGGCAATTTTTTCTTTATGCTTGCATAAATGCATCCATGTTCGCTCTTTTATGCTTCATCAACAGTGGCATCAGCTGCTTATCTTAGGGAAAATAAAATTCATATTTGTGGTGGTTGTTTCCCAAACTCCTGTGTATCTGAATTATTTTCAATAAATGCAGGATACACATTAAACTTTTCAAGAAGAGCAGTCAGTCTGTAATTATCCGTTGATATAAAACTAATTAATCTCAGCAAAAACAAAAAAATAAATCCTTTAAAACTTCAACATATTCTCTTATTATTATTATGTAACAAACAGCTCCGAGTTACCTCTTAATGTGATTTTTTAATCATTTTTTAAATTGCAAATACATTTTCTGTGACCTAGCAGAACCTGATTTATTATCACATCAAAAAGATACTTTAACTAATGTATACGTCATCATTGACTAAATGATTCTGGGATAAAATGAATGCGACGAAAAGTGATTGGGAACAAACGGAAATGTGACAAAATCTTTTGCAATAGTTTTATTAAGTAACACTTGCGAGATACCGAAAGGATGTATACTATCTGATGCTTTGAATGGGCTAAAACAAAGGGAAAGATATATTATTAAGTAGCGGAAGAATGGAGAACTTATTGGTTTTACAATGTCCGTCTGTCTGTCCGTCCCCTTCATATTTTCTACATTTTTTGACATAGAAGGTTGAAATTCGGAATGCGGTTTACCATAGGCATGTCCGACTTTACTATTTTGTTTGGTTTGCAAAATTAAATAGTTTTGGTCCACTGGGGTCGGAGTTAATAGGGATGGAAGTGGAGGGGACCGTCTGATTAGGGCTTCCGCTACTTTTCTATACACTCTCCTGCGGGATTAATTTCTTGTTTAAAACTAAAAAGACTTTATCTTATAAAACTAGTGTAGCAAAAACAAATTGAAATTATTTACTAGCTTTATACAGAATGATTCAACGTAGTAAGTAATCACACCTAATATTTACTCTAAAGCGTTTACTCTTGTGAACTAAGGAACCAGTTGAAGTAAATTTTAACATTATAATCTGGTATAAGCATACAGATTGCTTATATGGATTAATTATCTATACCCTGTCTCAGCTTCAGTTGAGAGTGACGTCACGGAACGGGCATAGTGCACAACATCGTATCTTTCCGCCGTTAGACTTGTACTACGCTAGGCCGTCCTGTAATCACGTGGCTTCTCAAAGTAGATTAGTCGAATGGTATCTGTCCGATATAATTTTTTAAAGTTAATGTTTAAAATATTTTAAACTCTATCATCTTCGATTTCTGACACATCTCTTTCACGTAGGAACAAGACGCCGCCATTTTCATTTTACAATCAAATAATCTCGACTACAGATCAACTTCATTTTAATTAGTCTTTCTTTTTTAATTTCATCAAAAGGCTTTTCTATCCGCCGATTTTTTATTATATCGAGAAGAAAGATATGAAATATGATTGCAGAAAGAATTTTGAACTTTTTATATAGAAAATTATTCCAACTTTTTCTTCATGCGGATGAGCTATAACAGTTTCACTCGTGACGTCACTCTCAACTAAAGCTGAGGCAGGGTATAGGTAGAAATTGTAACAGCAATTAAAACATGAATCTTTAATGCGGTAAAACCGAATATTAGTTACTCAGTTCTCTACCATACAATTTGACTTTCTTTGATAGGAAACCAAGCTTACGCCTCTCTGTGTATAATGTGGTTTTAATTACAGTCAATAATACATAAAGAACAGAAGTTGCAATTACTATTGTACGAGTTGATCAAAAAATTAGCCAACAAATTTCTGAAGAGTTATAGCGTAATCTGTTTTGTTGTTGTTGTTTTTTTTTATAAATGGGAAGTTTTATTTATGTTTTTAAAATAAACTTATTAAAATGATCTCTCGTACCCCTTTCCCCACCTCCAATGGCCTAATTTTGTAAATGTTCAAAAAATAATAACGCGATTTGCAGGATTCAGAAAATCAATCTCCTAGCTTTAATGGGGGAAAATATGAAACTTTCCAAAAATGAAAAATTGTATAACATGAAGTTATGGAAGAAATTAAAATGTTTATTTTCCTAACGCACACTTTCTAATGAAGTGGGTCTGTTTTTTTTTCTTTTTAAAGTCATTCCTCAAATGATGTCGTTCGCTCAAAACGAATTTTCAGCACTGAATTATTCTGTACAATTATTATTGCTATACTATAAATCCATTTCAAATAATGAGAGAAGGATTTTTTTGAGGTAGCCTATCTTCTTCCCTTAACGGTCACACAGAAATAAAGTTATAAAATTACTGATTGTTGGTCCAGTTATGTTTACCTCAAATTTGTTATACACTTAAAAATAAATTATAAAAAAATCTTGGCTTTCATTAAAATTTTTGAAAATTTCTTTAAAAAAAATAAAGATTTATTGACATAGGCCTACACAGGAATTAACGTATTTGATAAAGTCAGATGTCTACTTAATTTATGATTTCTTGTAAACTATAATACAGCAAGACGAGACCTAATTAGATAGTCATCTAATATTTTTTATTGTGAACCTTCATTTATGTTAAGTGTAATATCTTCGAAGTTTCATGCCTGTGAAAAAGTAACATAAGATAAAACTGGGTTCCGCAGGAAAATTCCTATTCTTTTTTAGTTTGCTCTTGCGCATGTTTTTTTTTGTTTTTGTTTTTCCCCCCGATTGTCATAAGAAACGTTATCTAAATGGGAAAGGGCTTTCGACGTAACTGGTTAAGGCAATTCTTGGTAAAATTGTTGTCATATCAGTTTCATTTCATAGAGCCATAAATTTTGTTTTCGATCAGTTTTTTTTCTTTTTTTTTCAGTTTAACAATCTTTTTTTTTTAACCACTTTTTAAACATTTCATGGATTTAAGTTTTGTTATTAGCATAGTAATGGTGTTATATATTTAGACTGATTTTATGAGGTGAAGGCCAGAAGGATTTAGGCTATTAAAAAATTCCGCTTGATATAATTGCTTGTTGTCCATTATTATCATATACAATTTTATACTTTACTTTCACTTTAACTAACTCTTTACCAATGTCCTCGTTAATTTTTTAGCGCAAAATACAGCTTTATATCCGTATGTATTTACATTCAAATATGCCATTAATGAAATCTCTTCAAGTGCCTTATTAAATTATTATATCGTATCGGATACTTCCATTATGAGAAATGCAGGTTTAATGGAGCACAGAAGTTTATTTTTTAACCAAATCTATTTTCACTAGTAACAAATACTTCATAATATTCTTACGGATACTAAGGGCGAACTCAACAAACTGTGATTTCGAAAAACACGCGTTTGAAATTTTTGCTCTACCACTCTTATAAGTTGAACGCTTTACTTTCAGCCTTTATTTTATACGATTAGGAGGGGCCAATCGAACAAAAAACTATATCACCTTATTCTTTGATGTCTGAGAAGCCGAAGAATAAAATAAAAAAAATTTGAACCAATGTTGAGTTCGCCCTTCGTATCCTCTTTATCGTTTCAAAACTATTCTTTTCACGGCTCCTGAAGGAAAATGCAATAAGAGGAACTAATAGGAAATGATGGAAAACAGTAATAAATTAAATGATTAAATTAGCTAAAAATTTAGATACACAAACTACTTCCTTTAAATTAATAAAAAGCAATACGTATGCGACAAAAAAATTCTCAAATTCTGTTGGTGCCTAATTATAGGAACACGCGTGTCCGTTCCGTTCACATACATATTTTATCATATTAAAAAGCCGAATTCAGAATTAAATGTAATTATATTCCCCTTTTCATTTTAAAACAGGGTTTATAGACCCGGGGCTCTACTTTTCGTCGGGCCTGGCCCGCCTCCACAGCAACTTGCCTCCTCCGACGCCACTGCCAGACAAAAACGTCACTGTGTCCCTCCACGATCAGCAGCTATGGGACAAATTTCACAAGTGGGGGACGGAAATGATCATCACAAAATCCGGAAGGTAAAACATATAAAATCAATACATTAGCACCCCATCTCCAACCCTTTCACATGGAAGTTAATCGACGCTTTCAGTTAACACGTTCGTTTATCATTACTCAGGAGGATGTTTCCCACGTTCAAAGTGGACATCAAGGGCCTGAACCCGACGACCAAGTACGTACTGGCCATGGACGTCGTTCCGGTCGACGATTCCAGGTACAAGTTTGTCGAATCGTCGTGGGTGGTGGTCGGGAGCGCTGAGCCCCACCTGCCTAGCCGTTACATCTTTCACCCAGAGTCTCCGGCGACGGGCGCCCAGTGGATGAGGCACCCAGTCAGCTTCCAGAAGGTGAAGCTTACTAACAACAACATGGACCACAACGGACACGTGAGTTATATGTTAAAAATGAACTTTTTATCCATTTTAACGGCTAGTTATCAGTTACTCAACTAAATGAGTCCTTGTTTCTGCAGGTCATTCTCAACTCCATGCACAAGTACCAGCCTCGTTTGCATATCATGGAAGCGGGTGACATGCTCAATCTGGCCTGTGCCCCCTGCAACACTTATACTTTTCCGCAAACGATTTTCATGGCTGTGACTGCTTATCAGAATGAGCAGGTATGAAGATCATTTATTCTTCAACTCGTAGACTTTCGAGACGTTTTAACATTAACTCGTTTATTTAAATTAGAATCTTGATCTTTTGGTATAGATAACGCAATTGAAGATCGACCATAACCCTTTTGCAAAAGGCTTCCGGGATCAAGGCGTTCTCCGAAGGTAGAGATTTAATGATTAATTGAACATTTGTATTGTCAAGCAAGTATATTTCAGTTGATTAAACTATCGTCTACTTGTTTCAGGGACAAGAAGAATGCTGAGAAGTTGTTGGATTCGAACCATCAGCAAATACCACAATCTCCAAGTGGTAAGTTTCTCGTCAGTCTTGTGCACTCGGTCATAAAAATCTTATGCTCCTGTACATGATCTGAATTTATTCAAAGAAAAATTGATTTCTAAAAATATGACGTTATCAGCTTATACAATACGAGTAACGTGTGTATGTGACAGTAAACTTCTGTACATTTTTATATAAATAGCCCATTTTTTTAAATGTTGTCAAAAAATAATATACTTATCTTACTTCTTGGGTCTGAAAGTTATGTTAATAATGAGTTGACCTTTCATTTTGTTTAATCATTTCAAACAAACGATCGGCAAAGAATCAATTAATTGATGCAAATATTCAACTGAAATACTCGTATTTTCCCATTCCTCAAGAATAACACTAATCAAATCGGTCACTGAGGTAAAAAATGTCTTTCCGCCGTAATAAACCGCTTTTGTCAATGTATCCCACACGTTTCTATCTCGTTTAGATCTGGAGAACGTAAAACCCAAGGCAAAACTGAAATGCATTCTTTTTAAATATTTTATCCTAACTTTTGCAGTATGAAATGAACTTTTATCCTGTTGGAAGAGACAGTTGTCCCCCTAATGTTTTTAGTTGGGAGTCAATAACTTGGATATAGTATTTGGTCTTATGGCGAAGTTCAGTAGCCACTAGATTTGAAGTTCCAATGTATTAATGGTCCCTACACTATAATACCACCATCTCCCTGCTGTCACGTAGAGAAAACTTCTGGTTTCTTACAGAGATCGTGTCAGTAGTATCTATAACCGTTTGGTATCTAAACCGATCTAACCGTATCTAAACTGAATCTCTTCTCATCATTGAAAACGACGTTAGTCTATTTAGTGGTCCAAGATATACTGGGTGAGTCAAAAATTCTGTACCCCCATACAATTTCAAAACGAGTGGAGATACCAGTGGAATAATGGGACCTGTTTTCTACAACGGTTGCCTTACTACAATTTTGGAATCTTTTCTGTGTACCTTACTCTTGTAAGGCAACCGTTGTAGAAAACCAGTCTCACCAAGATGCCATTCCATAGTCCACACCATAACTTGAGCACTGAAATTTCATTTTGTAGTAGTGGGTTTATTTTTACGCCTATTTTTAATCTCTTAATCTCTCTCTCTCTCTTTATTAAAATCAGCGTTTTGAATTCCTCAACTGTACAATTGGAAATTTTTCTCTAACTGTAACAATTACAGTTGCAAGGTGCAAAATTCGAGATCAAAGGTCAAATTTGACACCACCATTGTTTAGCCCTACGTACTTTCCTATATGTTGACTGCAATAGATTTGTTGTATCTCCACTCGTTTTGAAATTGTATGGGGAGGGGGGTACAGACTTTTGACTCATCCTGTATATATTTTCTTGCATGATTTAATCTAGCTAGTTTATGCTGACGTGTAAGCTTTGGCTTTTTTAGTTTCTTTTCCTATCAACAAACAGACATTGTCGAATCATATTCCATGCAGTTTGTCTTGTCCTGGGGGGAAGTTCAACTCCTTTTGAGCTTCAGGGGAAGACACCTTGTCGTTAAGAACGTTTCTGATGAATTATCTTTTTTGACTTGGTGTGTACAATATTGGTCATCCAGTACTTTTTTTTAGTCCCATACGCTTAAGAATTCTTCAAATAACTCAAGTTCACCCATTCGTCTTTTTTCATACACAGAAACTGTTTTGCCTTTCCCATTTTGTGTAATAAGTTATGATCATACAAAAGTTTTTATGTTTACAATGAGTAGATTCTAAGTAATGGCCTATTTTTGGACATGTAAGGCAGCCAATATACGCGTATACACTTCTTTGTAAACGGGTTATTTATATTCAAAATGTATAATATTCACTATCAGAAACACATTATTGGTTTTGTACAAGGTATGTTATTTAAGTAAGTACCTTTTTGATATAAAAGACAAGGACAATTTTTTAACACGTTAATTTTTATATGATAGCCTGGACCTTACTCTATTTTTCAACATAATTTCTACCTATATTAAGGCACTTATCGTATCGTATGACCAGCTTCTGAATTCCATCCTCATAGAAATCGGCCGCCTGATTTGTTAATCACTCTGGACTGGGTTGCACAAAACCAGTCGTTTAAACTAGTGCTTTGACTTCCCTCGAGAGGTACCGTGTCGAAGCAGGTAAGTTTTTAAGCCAAATTGTCAGTTGTGACGAAACATGGGCTGCTCTCATTACACCGGAATCAAGACAACAGTCCATGAAATGGAGGCATTCAACATTGCCCATGAAAGTGAAATTCAAGCAAACAATTTCAGTCTGAAAAATCATGTGCACTGTGTTTTGGGATAGACAGGCGTTTTGCTTGTGGATTTTTTTTGCCTTGAGGTAACACTGGAGTAGTTAAAAAATCAGGTAGCCGATTTCTACGAGGATGAAATTCAGAAGATAGTTGTGCGATACAATAAGTGCCCTTTAATATAGGTGGAAATTATATTGAAAAGTAGATAAAGGTCCAAGAATTAAGGTGTTAAAAATGTCCTTGTTCTTTTTTTTAATATCAAAACTGAACTTAATAAACACGCCTCATATAAGCTGACAGCGTCATATTTTTAGAAACCATTTTTCTTTTGAATAAATTCTGAAAATATACCTGGGTATAAGATTTTTGACCTTTATAATTTATACACTTTTATCTAAATTTATAATATGTCCATTTCTTTTTTTACGTAGCCTCCGAGGGCAGTTCGGTATGCGACAGTACGAGCGATATCGACCCCGACGACGTCCCAATCGACGTCGAAACAATTTCAAAGAACGACAGTTCAAACGGCGTTATGGACTTAACCAAAGAGAACGAGAACAAACTCGCCAAAGTCTGTCACCACAAGGAAGTGACGACGAACGACACCAGTGCAACGCATTACACCAGCCCAGTAACTACATCCCTAAGTTCCAGTTTCCCCAGGTATTCCAGTTACCACACACCCCTGTGTTCAGCATACTGCTCAAGTGTGCCTTCGTACCCCCCTATGGCGATGGTCCATCCGTCCGCCTTGTACTACCACTATAACATACACCCGGTAGTGACGTCTGCAAGATCTTCACCACCTCCTATGCTAACGCCTTATCATCCTCCTCCATTTCACTCGGTTTCGTCTGTGCCAGTGCCTATGTCCGCCGAAGTCCCGTCGTCTTCCAGGTCGCCTCCTTTGAACGGACATTTGAAACTGTACGAATCGACGATGCTGCCTCTATCGCCGTTGTTGTCGTTCAGTTACAAAGAGTCGCCGATAAGTCACTCCTATCCACCAGTGCCTCACACGACTTCTTCTACCTCCCCGTCTTCTTGGTTTATGAAAAATTAAACTCTTTATAAACGTTATAAGCAGTGAGGAGCTGTAACTATTCTAAGAAATGGGCTCTCATTCTAAAATATTTTCACAGTATTAGCTGCTTGTGTCGATTGGTAGAGACATTCTAGAGACTCTTACTACTGTCTGATCACTAACAGGAAGCATACATTTTGTATAAAAGGATTTTGGTAAGACTTTTAACAATGCGGGCCCATTACAGCTCGCCACTGATTATAGAAAGGCAAAACAGGGTCAAATGCAATAAGATTTTGCAACAAAGTTTTATTTCTTTACACTGTGCAATAACAATGAATATAGAATATTTTTGTACAAACAATTATTTTTTTATGTATATGATGGTTTTATAGAGTTATTAAAGATTTTTATATATATTTATGATGCATAATTTTTAAAATAATTTTTTACATAGCAAACGTCTAAAAATACAAATATGGCGATTAAAAAAAAATTTATAAAATTAAAAAATTAAAAAAAGTAATAAGCTTTAATAACATTATCATTCTTCTTGCTTCTGTGGCGTTGCCAGCGGTTGCGCCTGACTCTCCTCCTCCTCCTTAGAGGCAAACTCTTTGGCTAGCTGAGGGCAGAACTTCTTATGAGTGGGCCAATGGATCTTCTGACACTGAGGAGAGCAGTACTGGGCAGACTTGCATACAGAGCACTTCTTGAGCGCTTTGTTCTCGCCGCAGGTAGCGCAAACGTCACTCTCTGCGCCTCGTTGGCTATTGATGCTCGTGGTGAGGAGCATGAGCGCCGAGGGGTCGTCGCCAATCTTGATGGGTGCCAAACTGCGAACGAGTTGCTGCAAAAGGGAGCTCTCCACAAAACGGAATTCCCGTATATCTTGGCGTATGAATCGTTCCAGGTTCTCGGGGAAGCCGTCGCCCGGTCTTCCCTTGAGCCAGAATTTAACGAGCTCGATCAGGGGATCCGATTTTGACGACTTCTTCCCATCGCCATCGCCTTCTGGTGGTTTGTTTGTCGTCTTTTTCAATGTCTGGTGGGCGTGTTTGAGAACGTACGCGAGATGGTGCAATTTCAGAGAGAGGATCTCGTCCGTCTCAGCCTTTTTCATTTGTTCTTCGCTCATCAGCTCGAGGACTTTAATCACGCTAATGGCTTCATCGATTAATGCTGGATTGGCCTGAAGGAACAAGACTATGCCGATCGGATTGATATTCAACCGCGTGATAAAGCGATGAACTATGCTGCTTAGCATGGGATTCAACTTGGGTTCTGTTTCTAACCCTCTAGGAATTGTATAATATTCGACAGCTTCTTTGGGAATGAAAGTGTTGATTAAGCTGACACAAGCGTGGTTTCCTGAAAATTAACAGAAATAAAGGTTTCAAATGTAATGAGTACAAGTCCTCTAAGAGATATACATTCGGATAAATTTGTTTCTAGTAATTAACAAGTTAATAATCTTAATGAAATATTTATTTCAAGCGGGGGGGGGGGGGGGTATTTAAGTACGACATTGCAATTCATTATGAAGTTTGAATATATAAAATTTCACCATAATCAAATAGGCTGGGCTTCAGAAAACCTAAGCCCTACCCCTCTCTTTGGGCTATTAACCAGTCTTCAGCTAAGAAATTTGTGAAAA
Organism: Rhysida immarginata; assembly: GCA_023313115.1. Taxonomy (NCBI): domain Eukaryota; kingdom Metazoa; phylum Arthropoda; class Chilopoda; order Scolopendromorpha; family Scolopendridae; genus Rhysida; species Rhysida immarginata. The sequence goes on from JAHWFO010024398.1 coordinate 1,689,956, forward strand.
TTGTGTATACTGGATAACGGTTTAATTATTTCTTAAAATAATTTTTGTCCATGCGACTTAAAGTTTTGAGTAACACATGAGCATTTTTTAAATCTTCAATTTTTGGAAGTTACAAAGCTTAATTGTACCATGGTATCAGATGGGTTTTACTCTAGCCTATGCACATAAAAAAAAAAAATCGTTCCTAATTTCTTTCCATATTGTCATTCTTTGCTATAAATACATGTATAAACGTAGATTGCCTGAAATTTAAAATTTTATTTCATTATAATATGCGATTTGAAAAATGAAAATAGCTGCTTTCTGTTCCCACAATCATGTCCATTTTTCACCGATATGACGAAAAACGAGGCCTACGTGAAAGGCAAGCTTTAGGACTGAAAAGTCACTTGACCAAAATTAAGTCTTACAACAATGTAACCTTCATTGTTTCCATCTTGGTTTTTAACAATCAAGTGTTTTGTCGTTTGTTGGAAACAATGAAGGTTGGATCGCTGCTAGACCTATTTTGATCAGGTGATTTCTCATTGCCAGGGCCTGTCTTTTTCGTTGGCTACGAGGAAAACTTGTCACAAAGCGGTCGATAATGCTTCGAATGTTCAAGATATTTACAAATTTTCACATCACGGCCTCAACAACGTCAGGGCGCAACAATTAATTTTCCTTTTGCTGCGTCAGATATGGAACGTGTAGCCGACGAAAAAGACGGGACTGGGCATTCAAAAGTCATAGCAGTCTGAGCAAAATCCAATTTTCATTGTCTCCATCAAGTTGAGTTTTAACAATCAGTATTTATTTGTTTGTTGGAAACAATGAAGGTTGGATTGTTGCTCACAAGGAGACTAAGTACTCGGACTCACCGATTTTGATAAAAAATATTCTATGACTAGGCTTCGCCAAATTAAAGATCCATGCAAAGCCATTCGACGCACTTCTCAAAATTTTCCGAGGAAAAAATTCATAAAGTTTGTTATAACTGCCTACACTTTATAAATGCCTGAATTGTAGCATAGATTTTTATCGCAGTCAGGTGGTCTAGTGGTAAAACTCTTTAGTTCTATTTTGTAGGTACGGGTTCAAATCCCATCTTACATAAAAAAAATCCTCTTCGTAAAAAATTTTTTAAACATATATGGGAATGTGTAATTCATTTACTAAATATATTTCCGATTTTCCAATTTGCTACCATCATTTTTTATTTTTAAAAATGCTTATACGAATAGTTATAATTAATGATCTACAGTGATCAATGAGCATTTAAAAAAAAAGTTTATTTATCCATATTTCAATAATTAAACATAAATAAACTCATTTTAATAGAAAAACAAGATTAAAAGATACAAATAACTAAAGTCACCACATGATCTAGTGAAGAGAAGCAAGTAAGTAGAACAATGATAGTCTTGTAGAAACCTTGTATGGATCAGGTAATAACAAAGGTAAATCACAGGAGAAGAAGAGCACAGATGAAAGAAATAGGAAGAAAATTAGAAACGGCTTGGAAACCCAATAGAAACGGGATAATCGGAATATAAGGTTTGTTGAAGTAGAAGTCCGAAGATACGAACAATTGGAAAATTATAAATTGTAACAAAAAACGTTTTCGAGATGTTTAATCTCATCATTAATTTGTAAAGATAATTTGAAATTAAAATATCAGTTGAAAACAAAATAATATAACAAGGAAAAAGTGGAAACAATGCCTCCACATTTTATTACTTTTATAAATTTTGCAACTTTTGGGATGACATATAACTCACACAAAGATTAAATAATTATTGCACCATGTACCTACTATTAAATATAACCGCAAATTATAATTTCCTTTTCTAGGAGCAAAAACTATTATCTCTGTCTCACGTGAATTATAACTTCTTTTGTGGATTTTTTAAGACCGCAAATAAATATAACTTGTAACAACCTTTCAATTTACGTAAAAATAACCTTAGCAAATCGGAAATTTTAGATTATTTTTAATTATAATAATTCTTATATGCATTTTATAAAAAAAATGATGGTAGCAAATTGGAAAATCGGAATCTATTTAGTAAATGAATTACACATTCCCATACAGATTAAAAAATTTACGAAGAGAAAAAAAAAGATTATCTATCGCAGATGGGATTTGAACCTGTGTACTTGTAACTGCAAAATACAGGGTGATTCAGAAAGGTAGGTCAAAAATGAAATGCCATGTACAGTTTGTAGCAGGGAACTATTTTTCCTATGAACCTGGGTCCGAATTTGAACGCTAACTGAGGTATGAACAGAAATAAAAATGCCCCCACCAAGATCAACAAGTTAATAACTCAGGTTCTGTAACACCTAGGATAATGAATTTTGGAGGAATAATAGGGTACATAAAACTGTGTACACCGTTAAAATTTGATCATATTCCAACAAGTAGTTCCGAGTTACGCATTCAAAATCGTAACAGTGCTCACATGCGAGTACTAAACCAGCACCTGTTACGACGTTGAGTGCGTAATTCGGAAACTACTGGTTGGAATTAGAGTAAATTTTATCGGTATGCAGTTTTATGTACCCTATTATTCCCCCAAATTTCATCATCCTAGATCTTAAAGAACCTGAGTTATTAACTTGTTGATCTTGGTGGGGGCATTTTTATTCTGTTCATATCTCAGTTAGGATGACGAGGATTTTTTCAGGGAGAAAATCCTGAGATCATTCACTTCCTTCGGAGGGAAGTAAAGCCGTTGATCCATGTAGTCGTCTGCCTGCTGCACGTTAGGTCATGTTAACGTTTGTTTGTAAACATTGTGAGAGATCTATAAACGAGTCAACTCACGTCAGTTTAGACCAATTATAAAACAGCCAATCATATAGCACATGCTTGAATACGTGATTAACAAAGGGGGAAAAAAAAGAAAGAAGATAAAATTAATTTATTTTTGTCATCTGAAATTTATATTTGAATGCGTTATGAACCCACCCAAATACCGCCCACACGACTTTTGTTTTTTTAACCGCAGAATCGGTACCACGGCTAGCCCAATTAGGTGGGAACAATGACGTATATTAAAGATAGACTCCGAATCCTAGTGTTGTAACTTGAAGCAAATTGGGAAGCTCCATGCCCAGAACTGTCATGGCCGAAAGTGAGTGAAGATGATGCAAAACACATGGCTAAATACAAGAGTAGCTGATTAATAATTCTTTCACACGCCGATCACGGAGTGATAAGTTTATCTTTTCGTTTACTTTGTATTTGAAATATTTTATTATATTTTATAAACAATTTTTCGATCATGGTTTCAATTTCAATTTCGTTTCGATTGTCTTTCAGTTAGGTATTTTCATTTTAGTTACGTATTTTTGATTTATTTTTGAGGAAAATGATGCCTGATCCTTTTGTTTTGTTTGTTTGTACAGTTGTACGCAGTTTAACTTTGAGGAATGGTTTTGAATTAATTATTCCTCAGGCCCAAAATCTTCAAAAACAAAGCAGCCAGACAGCTAATTACTCCACGGCTCACTCCTGCCCAGAACTAACTTGGCTCAATTTGCTTCACTTTTTGCCGCTGTTAACAATAGAATTCGGAGTCTATCTTTAATACACATCATTGGGTTGGAAAACAATTCTACGCCCACCTGGCAACCCTAACGTATTTGGATTTTAACAATCAGTATTTTTTCCATTTGTTGAAAACAATGAAGGTTGGATTGTTGGTCAGATGACTTTTTCGCGTCAGGGCAACACCACCTCTACTCAAAGCCTGAGCGCGAAAATTTCATATATTGTTACATCATCATACCTAGTCATAATTTAGGGCTTATTATTGGTAGAAAAGCGATTAAAGATGACTACCTATGACGTTTTAACAATGTATGACGTTTCCGCACTCAGGCTTTCTCTTTAGGTGGTGTTGGTCAGGGCAACACCACCTAGATTTAAGGCCTGCATACAGAAACGTCATACATTGTTACATCACACTAAAGCGGCTATTGTTAATCGTATTTCTACCAATAATAAGCCCTAAATTTGGCAGTTTGATGATGTAACAATGTATACAGTTTTTATGCGCAGGCCTTCTGTCTAGGTGGTGTTGCCTCTACCGTGGCCTACGTAATATAATAGAGGCCGTGTCATCAGCCAGCGCTGCAATGCATTAGAGTCACTAGCTGAATTTTCAAATTTTTATCACCAGACGTCGCGATTTGGGTGTAAAAATGCATTATGAACAGTAAGCATTAAGTAAGAAATTGGATTTTAACAATAAAATGTACTTCCTAATTTACTAAACTTACCATTATCCACTAAAATTTCAACATAAATTTATCCAAAAGCAACAAAACTTACCTAAGCGAAGACTGAAGCTCTAAAGTGGGGTTGTTTTATTGAATATGAAAGAGTTTGTTTTATTGAGTAAAATCATAATTCAAAATTTTTTTCTGGACATAGGTTTACATTGGAAATGGAGTGATTTCATTTTCACATTTCTATTTGATATTCCAGCTGCCACGTTACACAAGTATGTCTTAAATTTTATTTTCAGAATTATGTCAACAAAGTTTTCTTTTTGTTCAATACTGGAATTGTTTTTGCATTTTGGACACTGGAATAATGAGCTACTGCATGCGTAGGGAACAATGACTTTCAATAGCAGGACTGTGGCCAGAATTTTTTTTCGGGGAGGGGCTGAAGGGGGCTGATCCAATCCTGCTTTTAGAGGGAGGGGGAGTTCCCCATGTAACAGATTTACTTGATATGGTGGCCAATTTCGGGGAGGGGGACTGCAGCTTTGACCAATATGCTCTCCAATGCCACAAGAAAGCTCAAAAATGTAAGTTTTGGTTACCTAAAAATAAATCAGTGGTCAGTCAAAGAAATTAACTAGTTACCCTCCCCCCAACGAAGGTGTTAACGTGCATTTTGGATTCATTTTAAAATTAATTTGACCACATGGCTTCGAACCAGGAACCTTCAAGCATAAAAATAGAATTTTTTGTGCTCGAAGCCAGGAACCAATTTGTGGGGTTCACCATTTCTGGGTCATCACAGCCAAACAATTCTTTTACAAAGAAAAAATATTCTTTTAAAGAGGAGTCCGTTCATGGCGATTTTATTGACTTTTGCTCGCTGGTATGAATACTATAAGCATTTCTTTATTTTTATATTAACACTAGTTCATTCCCGTTTAGAAAAATAAATTCCATGCTTTTATTATTTATTTATTAAAATAAATCTAGATGGCTTAATTTAATGATAAAATTTCTGTGATGAAATTTTGCCTTAATTCTCCTCTATCTGCTGTTTTCTGCAAGTCGGTGACTGTGATTCTGGACTACGCAGTAAATTAAGGCAATCTTGACAAACAAACGTTTTTTCCGCAATTCGCACCAAGTATCCTGCAATTACAGCTATTGCTGCAGTTTTAACTGTGTTTGCAGAAGCTGCTGTAAACACAACATTTATAAAATAAAAATTCGGAATATTATACGAGGTCTGTTCAAAAAATACGTAGACTGACGTCATAAAACAAAATATACTTTATTCAGAAGTTATACATCTGGGTCCCCTTCAAAGTACTCTCCTCCCCGACGCACACACTTATCCCAACGGTGTTTCCACTTTTGGAAACAGTCCTGGAACGCTTCTTTTGTGATGTCCTTCAGCGCCTTCGTCGCATTTGCCTTTATGTCGGGAATCGTCTCAAATCTCCTTCCTTTCAAAGGTCTTTTGAGTTTGGGAAACAAGAAGAAGTCACAAGGAGCGAGGTCAGGTGAGTAGGGTGGGTGAGGAAGAACAGTGATCGAGTGTTTGGCCAAAAACTCTCGAGTTCTGAGGGCTGAATGGGATGGAGCATTGTCGTGATGAAACAACCAGTCACCTCTCGTCCACATTTCTGGCCTTTTCCACTCGTCCAGTGGCAGTTTTTCCGAGTTTAACACAAAATTTCACAGCAACTCTTTGCTCGTTCAAGTCACTCATTCTAAAAA
>JAHWFO010024398.1:1732485-1810983 GCA_023313115.1 Rhysida immarginata
CATTAATATGCCTTGCCATAACCATGAATATCGATTTTTTATCGATAATTATTATTTTTCCGAAATCTGAGGTAGACGGTGACCTTCCTCATGCTTTGAAGGTCATGTATGCGAAATTTCATCAAGATCGGAATAAAACTGTAGATTTGTATAAAAAACGTACAGACCCACCCACAAACATCCTTTATATATATAGATGGAATACCTGGGTATGACAATATTGCTGGAGTCACTTCACTGTATCTCTTTGGTAGACCATCATTAAATAGCCGATTAACTCACATTTATCAATCTTTATACCAAACTTTAAGATTTCATTTGTTACCGCTTGAGCACATAGTAAATACTATTCAACAGATTCCTTATCATACAACTTTATTTTGGCCAAATTTATCTTCAGTTGTATAAGTCTGTTTTGTACTCCTTCATGACGCCTATTAAGCAATTTCTACAACTCTTTTGCATTTGTTATTCCCCTTATTATTAAGAGTAATTCTGTAAACAGAGCAAGTATCATTATCCCATACACTCCATTATTCTGCAACGATCAACTTTTCCATCTGACTAAACTTTCAGAATTTCCCTCTTCTCTTTCTGGTTTAGCTTCATTTCATACATCATATACGGTAGATGTTTTGATTTCAGTAAACCTACTACTCTCATACTGTATTATGGATAATTATTACCTGTTACCGGTTCAATTCTTCTAAATTCACTGCCACTCGTTTCTGCCATCTTCTTTATGTTGACTTCGTAACTTGTATCTCCTTCTCTTAGAATATGATTAAGCTTAGATTGGTCCATTACTTCTGCTACACCCAGTCGGAAGCATTAACAATTTATCACAGGGGACATTGTGCCAACAAGTCAAAATTAACCAAATCATGCTGATCATACAAGGGAACTTTTGGCTTGTACTATTTGTTCAAGCTTCTTTTATTGATGGAATATTGTCATAGAACACTAATGGGCAGGAATTCAGCAATAACAACATTATAGCATTTTTTAGGCCATACATAAGGAATACATTTCTATAAACTTATTTAAACCACATGGACCTTTTGCCAAAATTAGTGAAACTCAAAGGGCTGTTTGCAAAACGCAAATTTGACTATATTACGGGTAAGACTGATTCTAGCAGTTTATACAGCCTTGGATGCAATTATAAATTTGATGATTAACTGATTTAAGAACCAAATTTTAATGACTGATTAATGTGTGAGCTGTTGTGATACCATTTCTTTTTAAAGGACTCTAAGATAGCATTGTAAAAAAATTAGTACTATATTGTAATAAATTTACATTATTACGAGGGTCAGTCATAAAGTCCTTACAATCATCACGATGGAAGAGAGCCATGGTCACACACGGTGAAGGAATGATTAGTCCTTCTCTACATATGTCCTGCCCAAGGCCATGCATTTCTCTCAGCAATGAATCAGCTGCCAAAATTCATTCTTGAAGAAGCCCTTTGTTGTCCCCTAGAGGAACTGTTCCACCTAAAAGATGATATCCTTGTCATCTTGGGAACAGCATCCACAAAACATGTCCTTAATGCATAAAGCACGCTCATATGGCTATTTTGGATGCATAGTCCCATAGGGTATGACCTTAGGGAATGGCACTGTCCCAGAACAAACTTTTCAATTTAGCATGGATGTAGTTGTTGTTTCCTTTCAGATGCAGAAAACATATCTCAGCCCATGTCTCGATTTTCCCAATGGGTTGTGCCATCTTGGATTTGGTGCTCTGGCACCAACTCTAAGAAATACATGTTAAATTAAATAAATTGGAATGTGTCTACAAGCTGCCGTTGTCATTTCACTGCTGACCTTACGACTGACCCTGTCAATAAAATATTAATAGCTAATCATAATCTAATGTTAACTTTCATTATAAAATAATGTAAACTTGATAATGGCTCTCAGTTCTATTCATCTTTAATATTTTCTGTCGAAGATCCTGTAAGATTCAAATGAAATAAGAGTGAAATCAATAATGATTGCATTGTACAATGAAATACTTTTATTTAAATTCAACCACTGAAATGAAAAAAAAAGAGGAAAAAAATTCACAGCTAAAACCATTTGCAAACATTGGAAAACTTTTCAAAACATTACTGGGCAATGGAAAAAATTAAATTACAAAATTTTTAAATATATATATATTTTTATCTCAACATTGGAAATTAAAAAAAAAAAAAAAAAAAAGAAATATAGTTATACTTTTCCACAACTCTAATGCAGAGTTTAAAAATATCACAAATTAGAAAAAACATATAAAAATTATAAAATTAAAATTCAATTTTTTGAATACCTATGCATTATACAAATTCTTGAATGTTTTCAATAATTCTAAGATAATAAAATTTAAAAATAATTTTTACTTATTAACTATACAAAAACTTCAAAAATCAAATTAAAACAACAAAAGGGGGAATTCAAAATGAAATTACATTAGTGTTTAATGTTAAATAATAAAAAAAAAAATGATAACCCAGTAAAGAAAATTGGAAGAAATTTAATCATGATGTGGAAGTCAGACATTAAAATTCGTCAACCGACCAAAGAATATTAAATAAACATTTTAAATGTTTTAAATTGGAGTGCTTAAAGACTCCTCCCTCCCCTCCTTTCCGTTTAGTTGAATTGCAAATACATAATAATGAAGATGATGGTAATAGATAAGGTGATTTGGTTTTACCATCACCTTACTAGTAATACCAACAGCATCTAAAGCTGAAAAAACAACTGTTTGATTTATAGTAACAATAAGGTGAAATAGTTGTTTGCAAACTGCTTCAACATTTATAATCTGGGGGCAATCTTTGCCACCTTTTCATTTAAAATAAAATAAAATAATAAAAAAAGATAGAAACCATCAGTGTATAAAAACAGTGAAAAGAAAAAAAAAAAAGGGACAAAAACAATAATTTTTTTTCTTATCTTCTCATAATACAAACACAAAATAGTAAGAAAAAAACCTTATCTGGTAATATGAACAATAACAAACACACAACTGTTGCTGCAATAGCTCATTATGTTTAAACAGTAATTTAAAAAATGATCAATATATACAGAATATATTAATTTTACAAAATAAAAAATGATTTGAACAGAAAAGAGAAAAGCAAATATATAAAAGGAAATGAATCACTTAAAATTAAACCTGGAATGGCACAAAAATAATATAAAAATATTTTAATATACATTTGATATCGTCAAATGATTGCAGTAAGAACCGTTTGATTTCTCCCCCTCTATTTGCAAATGAAAAATAGTACTGTAGTTTAAAAAATAAAAAAATAAAAATAAAAAAAAGTTTGGCAAATAAATACACATTTTATACATAGATGCCATTTTGTTATGGCAGTGCCAATTAATTTCCTTTTCATTTATCCAAGCAATCATTAAAAACTAAATCCCATTAAGAATGATTAACCACAGCAAAGAAAAATATAACTATGTACAAAAAAAAAGCTGAAATTTCCCCCAAACTATTTTCAAAATAAGAAATAAACATCAAAATAAAGAATAGATTTTGTTATTCCCTCTATTTTTTATTTTTTTTTTCCTTTGTTTTTTTTGTTTTGTTTTAATGATTTGCCCACATTAACAGTGAAGAGTAGAGTGGGTATCTGGGTATACAACTGAATATGAAGAGGATTCAATAAATGACAATAAATACTAATTAAATGTATAATTTATTTTTTTTTAGCTTAAATTTTGTTGCGCTTCATCATATGATAAATATATCAAAAGAATTTCCAGTGGGTAAATATTATGCAAACTCCATTAATCTGGAATGTTACAATACATTAAAATAAAAAAAATGTGTTATTTCTTTCATCTTTTTTTTTTCTCCAATATTTAGAAAAAAATAAGTTTCTTTTGAAAGATAAAAAAAATCATTATTATTATTAATATTGTAACATTCTCATTTAAGATAGTATAGATGCTATCATAGTAAGCAATGATAGTGTCAGAACACTGAAATTAATAAATGTCAAAGTAATGTTATTTTAACATTAATTAACAGGTAATTTTTCTTTAGTAGTAACAATCTCGCGTCCATGACTCCTCATCAATGTTTTTTTTTTTTTTTTTCTCCCTTTACGTAATCATAATAGTATTGTACTTTGAATCGGCAACAACAACACTAAAATCAATAAAGTGTTGGAATTAATGTAGACACATTTCTAGAAGAAAATCTCTGTAAAAATTTTGTTAAGAATCTTTGAATGCTATTTTGATTATGTCAGAAGAAAAACTCTCACAATACATTTCACAGCACGGATCCAATGACAAAACAAAGAAAGAGAGAGATCATCAAGAAGTATGAATTATGAAACATGTATGCTGAAATATTTGTAATTTATCTTTCTTTAAACACATTTTTTAACAACCACTACACAAAAGTGAAATCAAAATACAAGTAACCATTTTTGGTTTTTGTTTTTTTTTTGTTTGTTTGTTTTTTTGTTTTTTATTTTCATTTTCCATTTTTGAAACAAAGTTGGAAAGATTTCAAAAAGGAGGGGAGAGACACAGGGAAGAGTTAAAAAAAGAAAAATATGAGTAAGATTTTTAATGTTAAGGATGACAAGGCACTGAAACAAATACAGACTTAGTTTTCCAACACAAACATGACAAAAAATTGGATCAAATATTTAGAGTTAATGAATGATTTAGAGATGATCTGAAGAAAAATCGTAAAAATAAAAAATTCAAGGAAGTTATCTGCATAAAAACATTTTTAATAATATTATTATTAGTGTATCATTAGTAGTAATAGTAGTAAGAGTATACATGCCTTTTAAATAACATTCATTTTAAAGTCAACTGACAAAACACATCAAGAAAGTGAAATCATGTCTATAGAGTGGAAATGGGGAAGAAAGGAAAACCAAAAACAAAATCTTTCTAATTTATTCTCTTCACTTTGCAACCCCCCTCATTTTTTTTTCCTTGCTAAATGATTAAATAGAGGGCAGGGTGAATTTGATATTGGTAGACTAACTACCATTGTTTATGTTGCAAGACATTAGCCATTGCAAATTAAGAAAATGAAAATGATTAAGTGGAAATAATGATAAAGACATGTTATTAAGTACATAAAATGTTTAGTCGTGTTTATCTGAAGGAAGGAGGGAAAACATTTTTTTTTTCAAAAAAAAAGATGACAAACAATAATAATAATAACAACAACAGTAACAGAAGAAAAAAAAAACAAAAAGCAAGGAGATAAAAACCTCTAGAATTATTCATTCCAAATTCGTTGATAAAAGCACTTGTTCTCCATCAGCACACGCAATCAACATTCTCTCCATTTTTATTGTGTAAAGCAAAACCAAAGTTTTTTTCTAATCCACATATATTTGGGGGAGGAAAAATACTTATTTGTAAGCGTAAAATTTTTTGTGGATACGTCTTTTTAATGGTCCAGTCTTCTGTCAGCACCTAAGAAAGAAGAAAAAAAAAAAAAATCCTGTTATTCATGTTATTATTATTCTTTGAAATAGTTTGCATTTTAAAAAGTTATTTTTGGCAATAGTAAGTTGTTAAAAGGGTTATTCAAAAAGTAACAAAAAATTGAAAATTTGAGATATACGAGGTGCGATCTAAAAGTTCCGGGACTGGTAGCACATCTCGCCAACAAATGGCAGCACAGTCTGCAAATACAGTAAATTATAGCCCTAACATTCATAAATCAGCTTTTCAAAGGATTTTGTTTACTGTGTATTGGGGAGTGAGAAAATATTGCTATTGTGAACACGTATGTGAGGTCGTCTGCAATTTTTATCACGGATATTAAATTTGAGAACGAGCAATGAGAAATCTGAGGGAGGACGTTCAGTGAAAGTAACCAGTTCTGTGGCATGAAATAACCACGACAATGCACCCTTTCATCGAGCTCTCGTCACATGCGAGTTTCTTGCGAAAAACAAGATGATTTCGCTTCCACACCCATCCTACTCGCCAGATTTGGCTCCTGCAGACTTTCCCCTCCTTCCGACAATAAAGATCCAGTTGAAAGGTAGCAGCTTTGATACGACTGAGCAGATCCAGTGGAAATCACAGGTGGTGCTTGAGTAGTTTAAACAAAAAGACTTCCAGGACATATTCCTGAAGTGGCAGGAATGCTGGACTCACTGTATGGCTACAGAAGAGGATTATTTTGAAGGGGGACACTGTATAAATGTATTTAAATAAAGTACTTGCTCTTTAAATGAACCAGTCTCGGTTTTGACCACACCTTGTACAAGGACCATTCAATATAAGTAAAATAACACTGTTTCCGCAGCTAGATTTTTTTGTTGGAAAAATAAAATACATGTACAGTGAAGCATCGATTACCCAAATCAAATAAAACCATAGTGGATTGGTAAATCGAATTGTCTGGATAACCAAACACACAAAGTTTTCCATTAAAATATAAGGAAAGAGCATAGATATATTGCAGGCCTAGCAATTTACAGTCACTGATTCATCAAGGCCATGAAATAGAAATTATTCATGAGATAACGTAAAACTACTTCACACTATTTTTGCTGAAATGAGCAAAATAAGTTTCTTTGTTTTGTATGTATTTCTCCAATCCTTATCTATTTTATGCATAATAAAAACATTAAATAAAAATGGTAAATAAATGTAGAGATGTAGGAGGGTAAACAATTTCATTTTATAACATAGTAAGGTCAGCAAAATCTTATGTTTCTTAGTAAAGTTTGGATAATTGGCGTCAGATAATTGATGCTTCATTTTATTTTGAAATAAAATAAAATTGTGTTTTTCCCTAGACTCTTTAATATTCAAATGTGCAAGATAGAGCAAAAACTGTTGAAATAAGATCCCCCTGAAATGGGCTAACTTGCAAAATGAATCAGGTTTGCTTCAAATCAGGCGACAGGTTGCCAAGATATGGCTTCTTTTCAAGTATTTTAATTAACCAAAAATTAACAGTCTGAATTGTTAAAAGGAAAGGAGAATTTTAATTGTTTACTTTTGTTGTATCACTTGATTCACCCGCTTCACTTCAAGCTAAAGATATATACAGGGTATCTCAGGAGGAAAGGTTAGTATTTCATGTGGGTATAGAATAAGTTGTTTTAAGTCAAAAAGTTTATATAAACGTGCGGTCTTTTAATCACGGTTTCTGAGATACGGTTATTTGAAATTAAAATTAGGAATTTTCCAAAATGGTTTTTATTTTACTGCATTAACATTCTAATAACTTTATTATAACAAATGTTTGAATAGTCCACCATGCACTTCGATGCATTTTTCAATTCTTGTGAGAAGGTGGCGAGTTGCATGCCTGAAGGCATCTTCACTTTCTCTTATTTGTTTCACAGTATCTGTTATCAGATAAACAAGTCAATTACACAGGAAATATTGAAATTCTGTGAACCAGGTGCTCGCCTCCCATTGGGCTTTCAACCTTTACAACTTGGTTGTCTTTAAGACACCTTGTGACAGGAATCCCAACTGGTAGAGACGTCAACCATGACAATTGAGGTTCCTGGTTCGAATCCAGGTCGCAGAATTTTTCCTTCCATTTTTCAATAGAAAAATTATTGTATTGAACGGTTTTAAAAAATATCCACTGTTCCCATGAATACTTCCCAATGATACATCTACGTGTATTTTTGTCACCAACCCTGTAAGATTTTTTTTCCTGACAAATAGGAATGATCCAGCAGTGAAGGGTCTTCATACAGTGTATTACTGATGCAAACATTGCACCAGTTTCTGAGCTTATTGCCAAAAACAGGCCCATCATATTTGATGAGTAAGAGTAATAAACCAGTCTAAATTGCCACATGTTGTAATAAATCAACCACTTTCCACATAGTTGCATTATCCTGAACGAGTTGGTTCATTATTTTGGCACATCCCACTGTGCTGATCATCCACTTTCCACATAGTTGCATCATCCTGCAACTATGCCCTCTTCAGTGAAATGAAGAAGCCTCTACATAGGGTCAGAATTCTGGACAATAGCATCCTGCAAGCAGCCGTCAGAGACTGGGTGGGCATGATGCCCCCAAGAGAAGGGTACAGTTTAGCCATAGGAAAGCTACCGAAGTGATGGCAATGATGCATCACAGATTAAGTAAGAATAGAGTTGACTTATTGTTAAAAGAGTGTAATGCACTTGGTGATGCTATCTGGTTTTCAGAGTTGAACCTAATATTTAACTGAATTGTTATAAAAGTGAATAAAATACTTTATAATAATTGAAGAAAAAAAATACAGAATGAAAGACCATTTTATTTATATAAGCTTTTTATAGTTTAAAAAAACTATCAACATCAAGTAATTTACATTGATCGTTACGCTTATTAATCATGATTGACAACTGCTCAAATCCGGTAAAAAATTTAAATAAAAATCCAGGCGGCATTCTTTTTCAGTTAGTTTTACCATAAACTGGCTTCTCAGTTCCATACTTTTTCAATAATTCTTCAGACATACTTCAACAAGGAAAAACATTGTAAGCTCTAAGCGAAATGACGACTACTTGAATGATGAGTGATGCGCACTACACATTGTGCAGCCATAGAGCATAGAATACAGTAATTAAGAATGCTTACTTTCTCTATGATGCGCAGCATGTATGCTCAGTGCACATGACTGATTATTTCCAACTCTGAATGTCAGATGGAAGCAGTGCTGTGCATGACATTTTCAGGCAGAGTCAAGCCTCTACTCTTACTCTATGAGGATGCATAGTTCTTCAGGGAGAATACATAGAAAGGACTGAAGCCTAACCTGAGGACCTGGACCACCCACGACACGATAAATGTCATTAATCTATATCATTTGTAAACACCTCTCCTATAAAAAATGTTAATAGCATTTTTAAATTAATAACATGGTTAAAAAAATTAATAACATGGTTAAATGGAGAACCTTAAAAAAAAAACTATGTACAGGATATGTAAAATTCAGCAATTTTAAACATAAATTTCATTTTAGAAAACTCACCTTGTGCATATAAATTATGATACCATGGGTTCTTGACAGATTCGTTTCTTTAACTCCACAGTCTCTTCAAAAATCAACTCTTTCAATTTCTCTTTAGGAAGATCATCCAATTCCATTTCAAACTTGAATGGTTCTTCTGCTACTGGCTGTTAATATTCCAATTAAACAAATTATAAGCAAATAATAAACAAAGCATAAATATCACGAAAGAGAAATAACTGAAAATTTAATTAATAGAAATCTATTTAATAGAAAAAAATATAAGCAAATATCACATATTTGCTCAACTTATTAAAGAAAAAATACTGAAAAATTTTTAAAAAAGAAAACATTTGATTTTGTCAGAAATATGTACAAAAGAAACCAATGCTTTTATTAACTTAACAAAGAAAGTACAGATGTATATGACTTTCCTATGTAGCAATATCACATAATATGAAATATGTGCTTAATTACCATATATTATCGGATATATGTCACACCCCCAAATTTAGAGTAAATTTTGGTATAAAATTCCACCCCCCCCCCCCCCCCCGTAAGATTCAAACCAGATTATCATGACTGATGATGGTAATTCTATCACTAGCTATATTCAAAAGCTCCATGCTAGTCAAGCTACGCATGTTGCGTTGCTAACTGCTCATGCCACTTCCTGCATGAATCTCCTCCCTTGTTGCAAAACGGCTATCATGGAGCATGGGCTTTTTTCTCCCATTTTCGTGTTCATTCTCTAGCACAACACTGGAGTGCATGCTAACTCAAAAGCCATAATGGCAGAAAAACGTAGCTTCGCTAAGTATTTTAGAGTTATACGAACTAATTGCACCACGAGGCCATGAATAATTAGTATAGAAGGAATTCTATTTGTTCAAGAACATCGGTTATAAACCAAAACAAGAAAGAAACGTCATGTTTTTTTGAAAATCAGAGAGGATTGGGTCGGCAGTAGAGTGGGCCGACGAAAAGGACAGGCCCTGGTACTGAAAAGTCACCGGACCATCATTGTTTCCATCTTGGATTTTAGCAATCAGTATTTTGTTTGTTAGAAACAACTGAAGGTTACATGCTTCCACTAAGAAGATCAGGTGACTTTTTTGTCAGCTACGACGCTTGCCTTAATGATTCACGTTTTAAGGGGGGTTAAAAAATAAATAAATAAATAAATAAATAAATAAATAAATAAATAAAAAAATAAATAAATAAATAAATAAATAAAATAAATAAATAAAATAAATAAATAAAATAAATAAAATAAATAAATAAAATAAATAAATAAATAAATAAATAAATAAATAAATAAATAATTCAGGACATGATTCCACGTTCAACCACGTTCAGGACATGATTCCACGCTCTGTGACTGAATACAATACTATTGAAATAAGTATTATCTGAATCCATCTATGAAGTAAATTTTAATCTAGACAGAAATAATTCAATACTCATAGCCTTTCTTTGATATTCCAAAATGTTAAGGATGCAATGTCAAATTTTCCTGGGCAAACCCAACTGGACACAAAATTCCAGTGCAAGTATTTTAAAGAGTTATTTTCGTTTTTCCAAAGTGAGTATTTACCTTACTAACTCTAAGGATTTTTCATGTATTCTTATTTATTTCCAAAATCAGATATTACAAAATTTCATCAAAACAAACAGCCCGAGCAATGCCAGGCTTATCAGCTAGTTATTGAATAAAATTGAATAGAAATTTTTATCACTATTATGCTTTCCAGTACTTTCAAATTTCACAGGATTTTCATAAAGTTATTCTAGATAATCTTAGGTTAATGGAGACGATATACGAGTGTAGCCTAGAAAGTAATGCACCAATTTTTGTCTTCAACAATTATTTATTGAACACAATGAAACTTATACACACGAAAGAATGATGTTTCTTCTATACTCCCTATTTTTCCACATAATATCCCCTTCTATGGCCTTCCTCCAGCGAAACACAAGGGCATGTATGCCCTGTCGGTACCAGTCCTCGTTCTGTTCACGCAGCCATGTCTTCACTGTGCGAATCACCTCTTCGTCATCCTCAAAATGTCTTCCACAAATGGCATTCTCCAATGGCCCAAACAAGTGAAAGTCTGAGGGCGCTAGTTCAGAGCTGTAGGGCCGTTGGGGTAACACTGTCCAACCCTGTTTCGTGATGTGTTCTGACGTCCTCAAACTGGTGTGAGGGCGAGCATTATCGTGTTGAAGCAAACACAGAGCAAGGATGATTTAACCCACGCTTCCTGTGCTGATTGACGGCTCCAGCACCAACTGCTGAGTCATTCTGCGTCGGTCCTGACGAATGAGCGCATCAGCACGCTGCATCTTGTCATGTGTGACAGCCAAGGATGGTGGCCCCGACCGTGGCAAATCTTGGAGCTCCGCCGAACCGCTTTCTGATGACCTCACCCTCTGTGCCCAGCGACTAACCCTGCTGATGCTCCATAAACTGCACATAAACGTTTGTGAATGTTCCCAACAGTTTCTTGCTGCGCAGTGAGAAATTCAATGACAACATGCTGATTGTAACGTACATCGCTTACGGACGCCATGTTGTTCCATTGCTGCACATACGCTATCTGTCGGAAGAAACGGAAATTTTACGCGTGCACTCCGAAAACTTCAAAGAATGCATATCTCAAGTTTCACATTCATATCATTGTTGGGACGGAGAAAAAAATTGTGGCGCATTACTTACTGGGCTACCCTCGTATTTAAATAATAGTATTAAATATAAATATGCATATATTACCGAAAGAAATGTTTAGAAAGATTCCAAAAAATAGGCCTAATCGGAATCATTATAGAAATCCAAGGCATCATTGAGGGAGAACAAATGTTTTAATAGCATTTAAACGGGAGCCAAATTCATGTTTCCCATATTAAACTCGCATATGACAAATATTTCGTCTCCTCATTCTGTTTGACACCTTAAATTACTTGCTAAAATGAATAGAGAGGATTTATCGCCATTATGCTTTTCCATGTTTCGAAATTTTTGGAATTTTTACTGCTTCTGAGATCATAACATGTGTGGCAGGGCAATAGAAAAGTGGAAAAATTATCGTAGTTTCATAAACAGCCATTGCAGGGAAGAGGGAGAATTAGAGGTAGTGTTCATTAATTTATTCAAAATGAAGGCATGCAAAGTGAAGCCGTTTATATCTCCATTGAAGTTAGTTTCTTGATATTATTCAGTGATATTTACAAATATCCAAAGATAAATAATTTTTTAATGATGATTATAGTTAACAATAACAAATACAATTTAAATGGTATATAATAGCTTCTTGTTTGTTATTCAATCAAACATGTCAAAAGCTGGTAATGATCAACATTGATAGGCAGCCCATCATCATGTAGTTTTAGCTGGTAAAGGTCCATCCAAGTTTTTAAAAGCTTTTATTTAACTTGCAATGTTTGTTAGTTTGTTTAGGTCAAATTTTGTAATCAATATTAAACCAACTTCCCGACAAACTAGGGAGCTGAAATTTGAGACACATACACAGGATCAATGACAATATATGTTAAAGAAAAAATTTTTCAAATCGGTTCATTGGGTCGTGTTCTAATGTTACTAATTCATTACAACGAACTGTCCAATTGCCACAACAAACAATTCGTTACGGTAAGAGTTAAATGTATCTATTGTTTATTAATGCAAAATTAAGCTTTATTTAGCTCACTAAATAAAACATTATAAAAGCGCAGTTTGCAAAAAACCCTTTTTTCCTCTTATCTTGTTTCAGTCAAAATTGAGTACAAGATTTTGCGACCTATATCAGAGAATATACGGTAACTGCTTTGTAATAATATCTAGCCAATTTCAAAGAAGCATCAAGTTTTATGTCCATTATACAGAAATTACTCTTAATAATGTGTCCTTGTGCTAAATAAAAATGACATGATATGATAATGCCCAGCCACATTCATCCTAAGTGAAGCGATTTCTGCCCAAACACAGCATCACAGAGCTCAATCACCCACCCTATACTCCGGATTTGGCCCCTCCAGACTTTTTCTTGATATCCGATCTCACAAAAACATGACTTCGTAAATCAAGAGGTTTGGATATAGGTTAAGCCTAGTTTCATCAGTGGAATAACACAAAGACAGAAACCTAATGGAATTTTTTTTTGACATCACTTTCTTTCCTTTCTGTTTTGATTTCCAGACAATTGACTGAAAGCTCATTGAGCTGTGTGAAGGAAAATTCGCCTCTCTGTTTCATTACAGAATGGGGAACCCAATCAGAAGGTAATTGCCACAGTCATCAAGTTGCCACCACTCAAAGTTGATGGAAGTTGCAGTCAAAGCTCTGGCTCCTTCTTGCCACCACTTCTGTCTCTATCCCCACTTCTCTTCACTTGCCCTGGTGAACTCTGAAGCCTCAGTATAAGACTATGGTTAATTATGAAAAGATGCAACCTCGCATTGACATGGAGAAGCTGTAAAACAGTAACTTGATGGTGTATAGCACTTGATCTCTAATTTTCTGATGCGCTTTTCTGTTGATGTGAAACAGCTCTACAATCAGAATGGAAATGGAACATTCCTTCCAGAAAAATTCTGTTTAATTTTCCGTTCTGTTTTCTGAGGACATGGAAACTAGGCTTTATTACAAATGAGCCATTATATTTCAAAAACTTTTACTTTGCAAAGTATTACAGATAAAACAATGAGTGCTATAATCAAGCACAAAAGAAAAAAGGAAACTGGCACATGTACAATGTATTGTGCTTATCAACTGCATAAGTCTCGTTTATTCATCTATAAGTTTGTTTGTTCAAGGGAAAACTAGAAACAGTCAAGCTAGAATCATAATCTATAATCAATAGGATATTTCCATGAAAATGTGGAATTTTAATTAAAAATAAAAAAATTTAATTTTACCAAACGTCTATGTTTACTCCATGCCCAAAGATTTGGTTCATTATTATCTATGGTTATTTATTTCATATGGCAATATTTTCGGAATTTATTTCACGTTAATTAAGAGTGTGCTTGTTGATGCTGACGTAACATTTTATAACTTAAAATTATTTCTAAAATTTTGCATACTGAATTCTATAATTATATATTTGTAATTAATAGCTTAAAATACAGGAGGTTAAAAGGTATCTAATATTGCAAGACTTATAGGGAGTGCAAGTGTGACGTCAGTCCTTGGAATTCTTCAGTCACGTGACTCGATTTGGTTCCAAACAAGTCTTCTCGCTTCGGGATTTAACATGGTTCCAACGTAGGGATGGAATAAAATCGCTCTGTATAAGCCCAGTGTTTATAACACATTTAAGATGTGAAATTGTTTAGTTCCTCACTGCTCAAGAAGGAGCCAAAACAACGATTTAGACATCTATCGTTTTCCCAAAGAAAGAAAGATCCGCGAACGATGGCATTCTTTTGCAAGTGATTAAAAGTGATTAAAAAGCGTTCTAATATTAATGTATAAATTATATAATGGTATTAAATGTCTTAATAATAGTATCAATTACACAAATTAACATAATAATTTAAGAGATGTCATTTTTACTGGCCGCCCGTTTCAACGTTACTAGTACGTATATTGCATAGTTCCAATGTTTGGAACCAGCGATCCCATTTCCTAGGCTCTCGGCCCGTTCATCGTGCAAATGACGTCAGCTGTGACGTAGTCACTTACACTCCCTATTAATTTAAAGCAAATTTAACCCCTTGCGCTCTGATTTGACCTTGAGCTCGCAGGGCCAGAAGTTTCTATTTAAATGGAGGAAAAATTCTTCGATAGACAGTGCAATAAACAACATGAAAAAAAAACCACTATTTATTAAGATATTTGTATGAAATTTTTACAGGATATTAATTAGATATTATAGTTTACATTTTTAATAGTCAGAAAAAGTATGATAAATTTTAAAGCATTCAGGTACATGTAAAGCCACCTCACATTTCTCACTTTGTCATGTAGTTTCACTACGTTTTCCTCTTTTTGTGCAAACTTTGCATAACCTTGTAGGATTTTTTTTTTTTCTTGTTTCGGGAATGTGTACAGGAAAGTGTGCCCATGTTTTGGTCTGTAACCTCATAGGGGTTTCTGCTGCAGACACCCTTCCTCTTATTTTGTAGTTTGGGAGCTGTACGTTCTCTAGAAGTTGTTCCGCGAGATCAAGATGAAATGCTGTAAAATGATTTATTTTTTTTTTTTGTTTCAGTCACTTTATTATAGATGATGAAAACTTTAAATAATGCAATGTCCATCATATAGAAAAACATTTTTCTATATCCCTTTAAAAATTTTCTCATGATTGGAAACAAGCTAAAATTTGATCATGTCGATCTACACCACCCATTCCATTATTATATTATATCACACATAGCGGTTTCAAAACATTTTCTTCTTCACGTGTTTCATTACCTTTTTTCTTTCCTTTCTTCCTTTTCTTTCCTGTATCAATCATTTGGATCCCTTTTGTTTAGACGAAAGCATATAAACATCTTTACGATCATGCCATTTCAGAGCTAACAAACCATGGCTAGATTTTCTCACAGCTTCTCCTTTTTTGAGTTTTTTGTTTATTAGTTCTTTAGGCATTTTTTTTTCTGTTACTTCTTACAGTTCCCGAAGTATTCGTTTTTCTTTTGCTTAGTTCTGCAAATAGCGATGGTGATGAGTACCAGTTATCCAAATATAAAGTATAACCTTTATCTAAAATATCCTCAGCTAATTGAAGGACTACATTTTCGCTTGCAGTGAAATTGCTTTCAATATCATGATCATCACCCGTATAAATTTTAAATTTAGGCAGAAACCAGAAACCAGATTGGGATTCACATAATTTATAAAACTTTATGCCAAAACGCGCACGTTTAGAAGGGTTGAACTGAACATATGAAAGACGACCTTTGAACTTCATTAGACTTTCGTCTATAGCTACATCTTCTTCCGGGATATAAACATTTTTAAATTTATTATTTAGAAAATTCACAACACTTCTAAGTTTGCTTATTTTGTCATCAGTGTCGGATGACAGGTTATCTGAAATATGTAGGAATCTCGAAATCAGGAGAAACCTTACATATGACATAGTTTGGCTATAAATAAGAGTATGTATTATCCCCCTTTTAGACCAATTCATTTTCACATTCGGTTTTTTTACTTGAGTCATAATACATAAGGCAAAATATACTTTCAGTTCATCAACATTTGTTTCAAACCATAAATCGTCATATGTTTTCTGTTTATACGTTTGGGTATCGAAACATTGTTTGACGTATTTATTAGTTTCAGAAGCAATCATTTCCCAAAATGTATCTGGCAAAATTACAGAAAACACATCTAAAGGTCGGGGATTTGATCCTAAATTTCTGCAGACCGCTGCATTGATACAGGGAAAGTTTTGGAACACGTGAATACCTGGATTATTGTCTTCATCCTTCCATATCCACTCATCTCCGTCAATTTTTCTTTTCTTGGAGGTGGACGGCTGATCAATATCAATATTTTCATCAATATTTTCAGATTCTGAATCAGACGACTGCAATGATGAAGAATTGAATATTTCATCTTCCGTTTCTGAATCATTACTTTCGCATAAATATCTATCAATCTCAGACGAAGACACTTGCTTCCGACTGCACATGGCGAAGTTCGAAACGAGAATGACAAGCCACTGATGACAAGCATTAAATTCTTTTTGATTTTTGTGCCACCTATTGAAGATTTTTAAAAACTATAAAGTGTATATGAAAGCAAAAGAGATACAGAATGGTAAACAATCGCCATCTCTTGTTAAAATAGAAAAATAAAACGGCAGTGGAAACTGAAACTTCAGAACGAGTCAGACTCATGGTTAGCGATAAGGCACTTGAACCAGACAACGAGTCAGACTCGTGGTTAGTAGCCAAGGGGTTATGTTTTGATTCTTTTAGAACCTATCAATCATGTAAAGTGAGTTACCAAAACAGTTTAAAGTTTCTTTAATTACTGTATAGTTATGTCTAGCTTTAAATCTTTGAATATCCTCTAATAAATATAGTTAACTTTTCTAACCTTATAGTTTATTTGACCAAAAGGCCAAAAAATTTTGCTTATTTCTTATATTAAAGATTGTAATGTGAGTTACCAGTCACATACTGGCAGTTTTAAGTAAGTGGCATTTAGAATTTTATGTATTAATTAATTGAAATGTGTCTGTTCAGTTCTTCGAACATTGTTACATTAAAAGAAGTCAGGATGTAGCTTTATCAAAATGACTAGAATGCAATATCCAGCATTAATTTTGACCCAACTGTTGTAATGTTACAAGTGGACTTTGCTGAAAATTATACCGGTCTAGCACAGGACGAAATTCAATCATTTCACTGAGTACAACCACAAGTTTCTCTATTTACTGCTTCTGTTTGGTGTAATGGTGAACAACATCCCACAGTGGTAGTTTCCGACAATCGTAATCATAATAAAGATACCTCAACTGTTTTTATGGATAAACTATTAAATCAACTGCCTGAAAACTACACATCTGGTCAGATGGACCGACCTCTCAATTCAAAAATAGATACATCTGGGACTTCTTTGTTCTCGAAAAAAGACATGGAGTAAAGTTATTCTAGAACTTCTTTGCCACTTCACATGGCAAGGTCCAGTAGATGGCATTGGGGGAGCACTAAAACGATGTGTTCGGAGCAAGGTAATGCAGAGATAAATGACAGTTTTCAATGCATCCCAGTTTGCTGTTGCTGCTAAAAACCCAAACATTAAAACAATTTTCATGTCAAATGAGGAAATCGAATGTAGCATGAAATGTATGAATCTGCAACAACTGTTTGATACTGCCCCGGCTGTTCCTGGAATTTCAAAGTGCCATATCATGTTTCTCAAAGATGGTCAGCTACTGAGTTCTAAGATATCTGAGAGCATCTATCTGAGAACATTTATAAACATAGGTATCAAAGTAAAACGGAGCTACTATTCTGAAATTTATGGATCAAGTTAGGACCCTGAAGACGATATATACCATTATCGGAGTTAAAAAAAACTTGGAAAAAATTGAAATTTGAAAGCAATGCTCCATTTATTTTTGATTATAATGTGAGTGACAGACCGATAGTAATGTGAGTGGCCACTTAAAAAAATATTTTTTTTGCTACCTATATAGTAATGTAAGAATATTTCATAACAAAGATAACCGCAAGTTCCTTGTATTTGAAAACGTTAATGAATAAAAATTTTCAATACCGAAAATTAGCAGAAAACTCTTCTTAATGTTAACAATGTTAATAGATATTCCTTTTTGAGTAATGTGAGTGACCACAACTTGAATATTTTTTATTAAAACTTCTAAAACATCAATGCTTGATTGTTTTACTTATATTAATATTTGTCTTATACTTCAATGTATTTAATATATGTGTCGGGCTTGATTTATTATATAAGAAAATACAATCACATAAGCCAAGTAATCAAAGTCAAATTGTAATGACAGTGACCATGGAATTGCCCAATAATAGAATGAAAATGAGTAACATTAAAATGAAAATCTCGTCACAATCTCGGTTTTCCCCCCACCTCATTTCATTCAATGGTGCATTTCAATCGCATTGTGTTCATAATTCAGCAAGATTACAGAGAAGGAAAAAAGAATATAGTCAAGTTACTCACAAAAAAAGGGAGCAGGGGCAAAGACAGAGCCAATCATATTGTACAAAAATAAGTTGATTATAAATGTTTATTAATTTTTTTTCTTACAGATACAGCAAAAATTTAATAGACGGAAAGAAAATTAAACTTTTTATTGTAGTCTATCGAAACACACCCTTAGTGTAACTCTTCGACAGCGACCATGGCTCTATCAACGAAGTGCTGATCAATCAAAAGTGTAACAGCATTTTTGTATAAAAAGATAGGAAGCAAATATAAGAGAAAATAGGCATAATATGGATGCATTGTATTGGCTATTGACCAAAGATTATTCCGCTATAAAAAAACAAAATATTGGCTATCAACAACTGTGAAATTGGGAGCAGTTTTCTTTCTTTTTTTCTTTTTTTTTTTCTTTTTTTTTGGTGGGGTGAAGGGCTAATCTATATTAATAGAAGAAAGAAATTCAACTCTATTTATTGTACGAGACAATTGTATTTATTTTATACAAAATTTATAGTAAAATAGAGTCAAATTGTTGCTAGTTTTTTTTTTTAATATTAATAAACCCTCCCCCCCCATCCCCAACTGAAATGAGGAGTAGTGTCAATAACATCGTAAGTGTAATGATTTTTGGTTGATAGACAGTACATATATATATCTGTATATTTGATCAGTACATATTTTATATTTGCTTTCTATTTTTTTATACGAAACTTTGATTACACTTTATACTTTTTGAAAAGGTAAATCGATCGCAGAGCGGCAAAAATTGCCCGATAAAAACACAGTGGATTTGAGTTCATGGCTTTAAAATTATCTAGCCTTTGTTCAAGCCTTTAGAACAATAATTAACCAGTCACATATATTTTCATTCATAAATTATTATGAAATTCACTTGTTCAAGCTATTGTCGGCGATTTCTTCAGCTGGCCCACTCTACTGCAAGGTGTTGTGATGTCATAGAATGCTCTATCGTGCTATTGCTCAGCATTTCGTTGATAGAGCCATGGCCGCCGCCGAAGAAATAAAGAGTTACGCTCGTTCATTAAAATGAAATTATTATAATTATTTCTACTATCTACTATCTTTATATTTATTAGATCCAATACGTCCATCCAGGGCCTGTATGGCCAGAGGCCGACGAGTTGGGTCCCTGGATGGACCTGGATTCACGACTGCTGTATGATGGTTGCAGCAGCCGGGAGGGGGGGGGGGGTGAAGATTGGCTATCACGGATGGTCGCCCATCCTGTGACGAGCCGTGCCTGATGTAGCTTAACTTCACAGAAAGCCCACCAGGCCACGGCCTCCCCCATTTAATAAATTTCATTAATTATTTATTAATTCACACATTTCATTAATAAATTTATAAAAGTTTCATTAAATATATAAAAATAATTTAGAAGGTTATATAAATAATAAAACTAGTGTCTAAATTACTATTTAAGATACTGTGGGACGCCAAAACGAAGTAGTTCGATCTTTTTGCAGACCTAGAAGTTTGCAGCCTAAAGTGAATTGCGGCCTTTAAAGGGTTATTTTTTCATTCCACCATCAAATTTGCGGCTGCGGCCTAAAGTGAATGCGGCCAATATTCGAAAAAATACGGTATAATTTTTATTTTTTTCGTCGATTCTTAATCGAATTGATGTGTAGTGTTGCAGCAAACCAAAGAACTCAGGAAGCAAAGTGGAATTCAACTCAAAACCAAGCTTCTGGACATTCTTCATGCAAAAAATACTTTAACTTGCTCTTTTGTGTCGCTTCTTCATCGAGTTAATGCTGCATTATATACAATGGAACTTTGGTTCAGAAATGCGTTGTCCAGATTACGAACAATTCAGATCACAAACCAACAAATTTAGTATTTTTGTTTTGGTTTACACACCAGTGCATTAGTTCCCGAATGGTTCACTTTGTGACATCACTAACTGGCCATTCTATGCATGTGCAGATAGTTGGTGTCACTTTGTATTTGTGTGAATATCGCTCACATTTCTGCCCATGGACCAGCTAGTGATCTCAAACTTCAAGAAATTGTACATAACGGCACTCTTCTCAAGGTGTTTCAAGGTAACCAATGACACTGATTTGACCTTCAAGAGACTTCTGGAAAGAACACTTTAACTTTCTCTACTGCATAAAACTGATAGATATGGCCTTGAACAACTTCTCTCTCCGTACCTTGCAGTCTACCTGGAGGAAACTTTGACCCGTGTGTACCAGAGATAGACTTAGATCTGAGGCAGACATAGCAGTCAATGTAGCGGATGAGATTCTCTCCAGTGGCGCAAGTTTGAGCCTCGAAGTTGACGACATGGAGGAGCTAGTTGTAGATCACAGCGAAGAGCTCACCACAGAAGAGCTTCTGATTTTCAGATTGAGCAGCTTAAAACTTTAAAGGAGGGGTAATCTTCGGATGATGAGGAGAGAATGACTGAAGTTTTGACTGCTAAGATAAAAGAAATTGCAGTAAGTGGGCTGATGTCGAATTCATTGTGAAGCATCACCCAAACAAACCTGTGGCAAACAGAGCAGTGACCCTGATAAATGAAAAAGTAATGGCCCACTTCAGGAATATTCTCCAATAAAGGAAGAGACAACTTTCACTTGAACGTTTTATAGTGGCAAAGAACTCTGAACCTGTTGCTAAGAGACCATGAGAACAAACCCCTGAAGAACAAAGTGACGTAAAATACAGTAGAACCTCATTTTTACCAACTCTGGTTTTACGGAATTATGTAGAAATGAAACAAAAGAGTAGAATGTGAAAACTACTTATATTTTTCCACATAACCTCCCTGCACATTGAGGCACTTATCCCATCGTTTAACAAGCTCTTCAAAATCAGCAACCATAAAATTTTGAATTTACGAAGTAATTCTGAAATCCCGACCCCCTCTTGTAAATTTCCATATAATAAACTAAGTTTTACGAAGTGTTTTCATGACAAAATTCGGATTTAACGAAACTAGAATTTGTAATTGGTGGTAAAAATTTTACTAGAAAAGTGAAAATTTTTTGCGTGAGTGGCCTTTTTGCATTTTTTTGTCTGGTTGCATTTTGTCCTTCAAAAGAGGCCATTTGGCTTACGCTATCACCGTCATGATCGGTGATCGATGATCAGCTGGACTAGTTTCAGCCTTTGTCAACAGAGGGCGCCATCGTCGCTCTTGGTCTGTCCAAACCACAGATGAAAATCACAGAAGAAACGAGGAAATTAATGAAGAAACGAAGAAAAATGAAGATAAAAGAGAAGATACAAGATCAGTAATAGAATATGCAGAGCTTTGGAAAACAATACGGAAACTCAACGATCGTTTGTGCAGCATTGCAGTGGCAGGGCTCGGTTTCGCTTGGCAGTCAATGTGGTTTCAATTTCATCAGGATTCTCGATTTAATCAGGGCACTACTACTACGTGATTGCCGACCAAGAATCTAGGACAAGATTATCATGATGATAGCGAATTTTTGAGAGATTTGTAGAGTGGGAAATCCTGAAAAGTAAGCTTAATTTTCAATATAAATTCTCCGAGTTTGTAAATATTGATGTGGATGTTTTAACTTCTCCGACGTTAAACGATGACAAAATTTACGATCTTGTCAACATCCTCACAAATTAAAAGCTGCTTAGAAGTGCTAAAAAGCCATTTATATGCAACTGAAAATGTGCCTGACAATATTTTTAATTGTTTTTTTGAATTTTCAAACTACTTAAAAAATGATATAAGCTCAAATTTGGATCAGGCAACAATTCCAAAATATTTTCAAAACGCGAAGAACTAATGTATAAGCCTATGTATATTAAAAATACTGCCTCAGTGCGTATTTACTTGTTTTTTTTTTTGGTTTGTTTTTAACAAAGTTCGGATTTTACGAATAAATGTTACTGGTCCCCTGAGATTCGTAAAAATGAGGTTCTACTGTACTTAAATCTCTTAAATTTAATCTAGGTTTGCTTTAAATTACTATATTACTACAATTATATTAGTTTAATTTTGTTTTTTTTTTATCTTCAATGTTATTTTTAAAATATTGTACTGTACTTAAATTAATGGGGGAAAAAAATCTCGGTTTTTGATCGCTGAAACGGATTAATTGTATTAACATTGATTTGAATGGGGAAAATTGCCTCACTCACGAACAGAATCCTGGAAAGGATTAAGTTCATGAACCGAGGTTCCACAGTAAATAATTCTAACCCACACTTTTCTTACAAATATGTGAAAATGAAGAAAACCTGAAGAGGTAGACAATTCCCTACCCGAACTGTAAATTAAATCTAAAGTGGTGGCCCAATCCCCTACCTAGGATGTAAATTAAATGAAAATCAGTTTAACCCTTTTTAAGAATTCGAATTTTGAAAATTTTTATACTGGACTGCATTGTCGCCGGAAATGAATCAGTGAAATTTGAAGTCGTTTGAATATGAAGTGGGTGAAAAATTGCAAGATTTGAACAAAACACCCAGGCAGAAAGAATGAAGTTTAAGTAACTGTATAAAAATTTTAAAATAATATTTGTCTAACGAGCCAATAAAGCATATGCTATGCCTTAAACCCTGTCTCCAGAGACAATGCATAATATTTGCGCTGAAGATTAGCTAGCTACAGTAGAACCTCCGTATAGCAAAACGCAACGGACGCGCAAAATCATTTCATTATATAGATATTTCGTTGCATGGAGATAGTGTTAAAATTTGCATAATTTTGATGTATAAGTTACATATTAATTTTATTTTTATTTTATTAGAACTGGTGAGCCAATACGTCCATCCAGGGGTCTTTATGGCCCGAGGGCTATAAAGATTGAAAATATGGAGATTGAAAAAGCATTAAATCAATAGGATTTTTGCCGGGACCAGAGAAAAATTTTGTTATTGAGAGAATTTCGCTATATTGACATTCGCTCTACAGAGGTTTTACTGTATCTCCAGAAAAAATGGACATAACGGTCAAATACTTAATCACATTTCTTTATTTTTCTGTTTTTAAAATAGGCCTTAATACTAGTTTTTAATAGGCTTACCTCATCTTGTGGATCATAATACTGTTCCAAATATGGATGAGCTAAGGAATCTTCAACCGTTATTCGCCGATTTGGATTAAAAGTCAACATCTTATCCAATAAGTCTAATGCTAAGGGACAAATTTCAATAATGTTGTTTAAATCCTGTATAATCGTTTAAATATTATTTTAATCCTCTATATTAATGTTTGAAGATGAAATCTTTTCTGAGTTTACCTTTCGGGTCTGCTTGAGGATACAATTTATTCCAAGCAAGCTTTGGTTTATACGGCAATGACTGCAAATATCCCCTGGCCTACAAGGGTTTAAAAAGAAAAAAAAAAAAAAAAAAGGCAAAAAGCCTGACATGTATAAAATGCGTGGAAATTTCAGCAAACTTAGGTATAATAATTTCTAAAGTTATATATTAGAAATCATGAAATCTGAAAACAAATCAATAATCATCATATTATCACAGCAAAATTTTAAGAAACCTAATATGCATGCATAATTTTTATTAAAATGATGACAATTAAAAACAGTACTCTCTCAGTTATCTTCAAATGAAAAATGACGCTGTTGCCCACTTACAAACCATCAAATGGTGTTACAATTTTTTATTGCACTTTTTCATTCAAATCCTCCTCGTCTTTTTTTTTTTTTAATTTCTTTCCATCTGTTAGAGATTCTTTATTTCTTGGAATGTTAACCCTGTTCTCATTTAACTAAGTCAATGCTCACCTTTTCATTAATGATGCACTGAAGATCTTCTTGAGTTGGTGAGCCCAGCACTCCAAGGATGTGATTCAACTGATCGAGGTAGTGTTTGCCTGGGAATATTGGCCGATTTGAAAGCATTTCTGCAAGAATACATCCAACTGACCAAACATCGACTGTTTATTTTGTTAAAGGAAACAGCAATTAAAATAAAAGCTGAAAATACAATTTCTGCCAACATTTAGGGTCAGTGAAAGGATACTAGACTTTGTATAGCCTTTTGAATTTAACATGATTTCGGGTGCTCTATACCATCGAGTCGCTACATACTCTGTTAGGAATCCTGTGTGATCATGATCAGGATCTGCAACCCGTGCCAGACCAAAATCACAAATCTAAAGAAAATAGGTTATAGAAGATGTAAGAATGATTTTCTTAGTAAATTACAAGGGTTGATCAAATGAAAAGGTACGAAACGACAGTGTCGGTGTAAATGAATACTTTATTCAAAGTATCCTCCATTGGCCTGAGCACATCGATCCCATTGATGAACGAGCCGAAGGATTCCTTTGGCCGTGACGAGACCCAGTCCTGCACAGCGTCCTTGAGTTCATTGTCCGAGGTGAAGAGCTTGCCTTTCAGATGCTTCTTCAGTGGACCAAACACACAGAAATCACAGGGGGAACAGTCCGGACCGTAGGGCAGATGGTCTAGCTGCTCCCACTTGAACGCGGCCAGTTCCGCTTGTGTGACCCTGGAGACGTGTGGACGAGCGTTATCATGGAGCAGAACCACACCCTCTGTGAGCAGGCCCGGTCGTTTGTTCTTGATGGACCTGCATAGGTGTCGGAGTGTCTTCGGAGTTAACGGTTCTTCTGTGTTCAAGGAATTCCACAAGTAGCGGACCTTGCACATCGAAAAACACGGTAAGCAACACCTTGCCTGCTGACATCACGGCTTTGAACTTTTTCGGGGGAGATGATGATGAATGCTTCCACTGCATGCTGTCCCGCTTTGTCTCTGGCTCGTAGTGATGGCACCAATTCTCATCACCTGTGACGATCCGCTCCAGGAAAGCGGGATCTTCATGATAACGGCACAGATGTTGAATGGCTAGCCCCATACGCAGCTCCTTTTGCTGGTCGGTGAGATGCTTCGGAACCCACTGTGCACACACCTTCCGATACCGCAACCAGTCGTGAACAATTGTCCACATTGTTCCGAAGCTGACATCCACCTGTTCCGCCAA
Source organism: Rhysida immarginata (assembly GCA_023313115.1). Lineage (NCBI taxonomy): Eukaryota > Metazoa > Arthropoda > Chilopoda > Scolopendromorpha > Scolopendridae > Rhysida > Rhysida immarginata. Next base: position 1,758,067 of record JAHWFO010024398.1, read on the forward strand.
CATTCGCAATGTGACACGTCGATCACTTTTCACTAGGCCGTCCACCTTGTCGATGAGATCGGCCGTGATGACAGTGTTCGTCTGGCCTGGTCGCTGGTCATCAAGCAAACTCTCACGGCCTGCACGAAAACGGGCACTCCATTTCCTCACTGATTTGCCAGACACACAGTCTTACTCGTAAACGTTCACCATCCGGCGATGAATTTGGGCCGGTTTAACACCTTCCGCTGTCAGAAATCAGATCATGCCTCGCTGCTCCTCAACAGTCGAATTGGGCAATATGAACGCCATCCTGTCCGAACAAGCACTGCCGTGTCACTTGGACGCCGCTCTGTATCGGAGCCTCTGCTCTCTCCTGCGCATGCACGTTCCCCCGCATGCTCCCGTCCGCATAGCCGACTCCTCTCGCACCCCTACATGTCTCGCTATGTTCTCCCATCGCGCCATCTGTACTTTAGAAACGATTCCGTTGTTACGATGTTTCGTACCTTTTCATTTGATCAACCCTTGTATATTTTAATAGTTTAATTTAAGTAATTAATATGCTATAATATTTTTAAAAAATGCTGAAATGCAAAATCATCTCAAGTAAATCTTTTATCGAATGTAGAGTTCATCCTAGGAATCAAAAGGGGGAGGCTGTTAACTCCTTAAAAACAGCACCCCTCCCCAAAATCAGGCTCCGACAGGATTATCTTAGTTAAAATACATATAGTTAGTGGAATAAAAGTGGAAAAATCATCTTGATTAAATTATCTGGAAGCAACCATGCATGATGAATGTTTCATGGTTGTTAGAGGCAGTAACAAGAATTCCTAAAAGTTCTCTAAATGGCCTTGTATCAATGCCGGTCATTTTGCTTTAATAAATTTATGTCATAACTATAATCTACAGTGTTAATTTGTATAAAACTTTAATAATTTAAGGGCCTGTGACCGGTTGCACTGACAAAGTAACAACGAAAGAAAGGTTGGTTGGAAAAAAGGAGAACGTTTACTCCTCTCAGCTGTTAAGAAGAATTAAATCGGTTAATTTTCCGGTGATAAATAAAGCTCCACAAGATTCAAACAATGCTTGAAGAAATGAAATAACTATGGTCATTTTAACCATATGTTTAATTATGATCCATACTCTCCCCACTTTTTAGAATCTTTTCTCCTCCAATAACAAGTGTGATGGAAGAAGGCGCCTAAAAGCAATTATGCTGCCATCATGATGCTGCCGTTCCTTTATCATAAACAATTTAATAAAAAATATTCCGAAAGGAAATACAGGGTGTATCAAGTCTTCATCCGATTTCAAAATGCTAAATCTCCATAATCGCAGATTTTCGTGCACAATTGCAAATCTAGAAGAATTCAAAACTCAAATCAAGACCACCTTAAATGAAGTGACAACAGACTTGCTTCAACAAATATGGGAGGACTTTGAGTATCAAATGAATGTTTTGCTGGGCACCCAGCAAGGAATCAATATTGATGATTTAAAAGTAAACTCCACAGAAAATTTTGACTTTACTTTTTTGTATCATAACATTAATAAAGTATATATCATTATTATCGATTTATCTTAATATTTTAGTAAGAGAAATGCTTTGGAAGATAGAAAATTGGCCCTCTGTTCCTTCTGGAGGGAGTTGTAGTGCCTACAGTTCAAAGATGAAAAACTGCAGTTCAAAAATGAAAGACTTTGCACCTTGCGACTTTCACCACTTCCCAAAGAGGAAAGAGCACCTTAAGGGGCATGAGTTGCGTTCTGACGACGAGGTGAAACCTGCCGTTCGGTCTTGGTGTCGACAACAACCCCGGAATTCCCCTCCGACGGGTTCACCCGACTAGTCACGCATTGGTACAATGCGTGGAAAGGGATGGGGACTATGTCGAAAAGTGAATAGTGCATTACATAGAGGAGAAATATGAGTATCAGATACAAAAAGAATTTTGAAAATCGGTTAAAAAATAAAAAAATTACAGCCATGGAGGCATTACTTTTCAGCCCACCCTCGTACATACTGCAACGGTGTGCCACCCTATTTTCTACCATAATGCCTTTAAATTCTTCTGTGTTTGGGTATGTAAATGAGAAATTCGATAGATTTCTACAATCAGAATAGATTTAGAAGCAGTGGATTACCTTTTGTCAGTGAGAGAGCTGGTATCCAAATGCAAACATCGTTGTGTGTTCAGTTCATTTTGAAGCGTTGTGCTTTTTCTACGATCCTGCAGTTTTAAATTCATTGTCAATTAAAATGAAATTCATTGAAACTAGATTCTGTTCCAACTCTAAAGTGCCTAATTTTGGTGATCTTTAAGAACAGTGATCTATGACAGATATGTGCTAAGCAGCAAAGGAATGAGGTAGGCCAATCTGCTGTCATAAGGTATGAGCATATGCCATGGCAAAGCAGGGACAATCTCCACAAATTCAGGATGCTGTATATTGCAGAAGATCCCATTTCAACAGCTTAAATGCATAGAGCTATATGTGCCATAAGTTGCGACAGCATTTAATTCTGCTAACAGCCTTTGTCATTGTCATCAAAATCGCTACAGTTACTATCATTCTGGTATTCGTATACGAAATGCGATGCCATGTAGCTTTTCTGAAAACCCGATAACACTTGTTGCAATGTATGATATCACGATTCCGAAACTCTTTCATACTCAAATGGAAACTGTGACGTCACCGTTTACAGAAGAATGGTGACTGTCTCGATCGCAGGGGTGGGGGGGGGGGAATAAAAGTTTTTGTGTATTTTATTAATTTTGAGGTCGAATTGAAAATTTTTATATATGCTAAGTGATTATTGGGACCGTTATCTCTCATTTTAAACAAAATTGTTTTGAGCGTAGAATTTACCTTTAAGGTGCACTGCATATACACAACGTCACCTAGTTTTTTCATGATTTCTATGCAATATGTAATTCAATAATAAAGCAAATGAACATATGACTATGGATTGCTTATTACATATTCTGCAATGTAACAATGATTATTTGAAAAGTAAAATAAATCATTCACGTTTTATGATTTTGCCTGTTGCAAAAGCCAATTACAAATTGTTTTTATGATACCTTGCTCACCTTAATATTTTGGGCTGTCCTATATGTAAATGGCCTTGAAAAGGAATCATTTATTAGTTATCACTTTTGCTTACACCTGTATATGTTCACCTGTACATGGTGGGTAGAGGTAATTGAGTGATTTTGAGAAGGGCTTCTGGAAAATCAGCACGAGGCTCTACTTCACTCACATGCAGTGATGGATAATTACGTTACATTTGAGAACCTCTGAAATTAACTCCTCATCAGAAACGAACTATTATTCAGGAAGTGAGCAACAATAAAGCAACATTAGAATACCTAGCCAAACATCCCGAGAGTTAAATGTTCACAAGTCAACCCTCTCCAGATTGTTCGAGTCACAGGACATTTAAAATACAAGAAGAAGAGTGCAACTAAGCTGACACCTGTCCATTGTGAAAAAAAGATTAAAATTCATACATGAAACAATGCAGTGGAAGCACTAGCAAACAGTGATCTGGAGTGATGGAAAAAAATTCAATCTGGTCCGTTCCAATGGATGGCAGTTTTACTGGCATGACTTAATCTGTTTCAAATGTCAACAAAAAGGTGGAGGTGACATGGTTTGGGAGGCGTTTGGATGGAACAGAAAAACCGACATTGCCAGTCTTTGTTGGAAACACATCTTTTGCCATTTGGAGAAGATATTGGTGGTCCTTCAAGGTCATTTCAACAGGACAATGCCCCTGTTCACAATGCTCAAACTACATTTCATTACTTTGTGGAAAAAGGTGTTTGAGTAATGGACTGGCCTCCTTATTCTATCGATTTGAATTCACTGGAGAATCTGTGGGGGCTGTTATTAGTTTGTGATGTTAATGAGGGAAGAACACAGTATGGTAAGGTCAATTATTTGAAGCAAGCAATTGTAACTAGCTGGGGAATGATTTGTCATGAGAAAGTTAATAAATTCAATGCCTAATAGAATTTTCAAAATCTGGTCCTTTTACTAGAAAATGTGGCTTTAGATTTTTGCAACAGGCAGAATCATAAAACATGAGTTATTGATTTTATTTTTAAAATACTCAATGTTATCTTGCAGAAATATGCAATAAACAATTCATGGTAGTCAAATGTTCATTTGCTTTATTGTTCGATTGCATTTCCATAAAAATCATGAAAAATCTAGCTAGCTTTCTATTTATGCAACATACCTTATAAGCTACCATGTCAACTTGCGTATATTTTAAGCATTTTGCAACTTGACCCATTTCTGTACGTTAATTTTTTTTTTTTAATATAGAATTTTGAAATAAGATGAAGACTTTTGATACTGTGTTATAAATATTTTTCATAAGTATCATCCGATACAGCTATAAGTAAGTGAGGGCAGGCCTACATCATTTGAATGGGAAGGCGATTTTCAGGGGCAAGAAGGGTGCCCAACTTGAAGGGCAACAGGGCACCCTTCTAAAAAAACTCCTAGGATAAACTCTAATGAATAAATTACTATCAAATTCCTTACTAAAGCAAAAAGAAAAAAAAAATTACCTTGAGGTCACATGTTGTATTTAATAAAAGATTGCTTGGTTTCAAATCTCTATGTAACACATTAGCCGAGTGTATGTATTTTAAGCCACGAAGAATTTGATACAGAAAATAACAGACATGATCGTTGCTTAGCTTCTGAGTTTTCAATAATTTATACAAATCAGTCTCCATTAGACACTGAACAATATATCTGACAAAAGTTTAAGGATATAACAGCACATAAATTGTTATTTACATATGGATCTAAATTTAGAGGTAGGAGATGTTCACCTTTAACATTATACCATCAGGGTGGAGCTTCGTTTTTTATTTTTAAGCATTCCCTGCTTCTCCACCTGAATGAACACCTAATTTAAAATTAATTTTGTAAATGCTTCAATTTTGAAGATTAATGAAAAGCTAGAAAATTTCATTATTTATTTAGAATTTCTACTTTATTTTGCCATGAGGACATAACATTGCACACAACACATACGCACACCAAAAAAAAAGTGAATGAAAATTTTTGAAAGAGAATATTAAAAACTCAGACTTGTAAATGAGTCAGAATCAATTTCATTAATATTCAAAATGAAAAAGAATTGCAGAAGGAAATGATGAATACACTCCTTTTTTAAATAAGTTAAATTATCATATTTATCAGTAATGATGTGAAGTCATCAGTCAACAACGCAGCTCGCAGACAAACAAATTCAGGAATCATAAATTATTAATTAATGAAAAGTTACTTTAATTAATTATTGTTAAAATCCATGGATAGAGTTGTTAATTAAATAGGACATACATTACTTTAAAAAATTATTTAAAATGAGGGGAGTGGGAAAGGATACACATCTTTCATTTGTTCAATTGTTGGAGCTCTGATTATATCCCTTATATCTATGATCTGAAAATATGTATTATTTTGGTAACACATTTAACAGCTACATCAAACAAATAATAAACTATTGATGAAAAGGTATGGCATTTAATAAAAATTACTCATAGATCCTTCAATTATTCTTAATAAAATTAACTTACATTTTCATGTTTGAACCTTGTTAAAATTTTGATTTCACGCAATGTTCTTTGGCAGTACGTTTGATGCTCAAAAGGAGAGATCTTTTTGATTGCAACCTTAGTCTTTGTGAAATTATCATAAGCAGAGCTGCAAAAAAATAAAATAATTAAAAAAAGAATCAAAGATACACTATGAAAAATAAATCTACAACTGAAATCGATTTTAGCATAGTTGTTGGGAACAAAAGGAAATTTACATTATAAATGAGTTTATATTATAAGCAAGCATACTTAAAATTTAAGTTTATACTTAAGATTATTTATTTATTTATTTATTTAGCAAACTTGTTAGAAATAATACAAAAAGGCCCAAAAGGGACCGGTATGGTCAAACAAGACTGACAAGTTAGGTCCCCTTGGGCCACAAGCAAATAAAACTAACAATGTACTACGGGTTAGTTAAAATTAAATATTGATATAAATATAACAACAATATGTCAAGATGGCAGGCCTATGAACAGAACAAATATTATAATAAATAACAATTTTATAAAATTTTTACAAAAAATCAATTAGTTAAGCTATCATCTGTACCATCAGTTAATTAATTTAACTAAAAAACTCTAACAAACATACTGAAAAGTAAATATAATAATCTGGACAAGGGCCATAAATCAGTGTTATAAAAGCAATCCAATGAACACAATCATGAGATAATTGTATTATTTCATCCTTGTGAAATGCAAGTTTAAGTGACCTCCGAAAAGACAGATAAACAGGAATTATACGAATCTCTTGAGGTAAACTCGCCCTGCTTTTGATGCCAGAGTATGAAATACGACGCCGCCTATAATTGTGATTAAACGTCGGCAAACAAATGTTGCTCGAGAACCAAGTAAAATAATTATGTATATCATGGTTACATGTAATAATTATTGGGGTTGACACCAGTAATAAGGAATTCAACACTTATATACACCTAAATATAATTAAATTTATACATTACATTTATTTTGTCAAAATGCCTGCATTCCTGTATGCCCCAGGAAAAGTTCGAATTTTATTGGGGGGGGGGGGGGGGATTGCATATCCCCGTGGGGTATACACTATGCCTGTCTCTATACAATTCGAAACAATGTCATTTAAATTGAAAGATTAATAAATATAATTTATTTCAAAGAGATGATGAAGCAGAAGAAGAGTCAGAAGATGAGGCAGAAGATATGGCAGATGTTTAATGATTTTGATAAAGATTCGGACTCTCTTGAAAATATCCTTAGGTGCCACTCTTTATATTGCAAAAAAAAAAAAAATTGTTAGGAGTTACTATAAAACCATTATATAGAGTGCGTAAGGTATTTGAGGGCAGATTCACGTCAAGAAAGAAAACAGAGATATAAGTCGAGATAATAACTTTATTATCGAAACATATCATGAGCATACACAAGAAACCTTCTTGTTATATGGCTTTTCAATGAATCCGCCTTCAGCTTCTATAACTACTTCAATGCAAGATCGAAACAGTCGACATGTGCAAATCAAATGGTCATATTGGTCATTACTCGAACAATGGCAGCTTTCAATTCATCTTTGGTGTTATGGGGGTGTTCATTGACCTCTCTCTACGCAATGCTCCATACGTAGTAGTCCAATGGATTCAGGTCAGGGAAGTTAGGAGGCCAAAGGTTAGGGGTTACGTGATCATGGAAGTTGTTGGCCATCCATTCCGGTGTCATGCGAGACTTGTGTGCTGGGGCAGAGTCTTGCTGAAACACGTAAGGCCTTCCGCTGCTATCCAAGGCTTAACAGTTGTTTCAAGGGTCTCAACGTAGACCGCAGAGTTAACTTTAAGGCCTTGGGGAAAGACGTGTGGAGGCATCACATGTCCTTTACTGCTGACAACCCCTAAAACCAGAGCAGTTGCAGGAAATTTCATGTGCATGACTCATGGCACTTCCGATGGTTATCTGTCATTTCTTCTGTTCACCTTCTGATCCTGGTCAGAGAAAAGTTTTTTCATCAGAGAAAATCCACAGCAAATCAGCTTCACACATATTTTTCAGCTTGTTTAAGAGCCTTTTCGATCTGAGTAGGCGGTTTTCCCATGTTTTGTCTGCCATAAACTGATCTCTTCGCATAACATTCGAGTGATATCTGATGTTTTCATGGACGACATTTCTGATCGTTCCTTCCAACATAGGGAGATCTTTGGCAAGTGACCTCATGGATGTTCTAGGATTGTCATCGATGGCCTGCTGCACTTGCTGAATAAATTCAGGTGTTCTGATAATGTCAGAGCACGAGGCATGCTTTTTACGGTTTGCTACTGGTGCAACATTACCATCTTCGGTCTCCAACTCCTTCCGCACTTTGTGGACGAATGATCTTGCGACCTTTAGAAATCGTGATATCTCTAAATCGCTGTGCTCTGCCTTTATTACCACGATTACTGCATGTCTCTTCATGATTTGTGTTACTTGATGGTCCGCCATTTTGCTTTCCGGAAACGGAAAGGACATACAATTTACTATAGCGCAGCAGCAGACAAATGAAGGTGTGTCCTCAACTACCTTATGCACCCTGTACATGATAAAAGTATTAAAAAAATAAAAATAAAAGCAGCAATTATTTCTTCTGCATCAACTTAATGGAAAGTGTTTTCCAGATTTTATTAATCTACCAGGTAAACGTTAAACTTTTCAGTTTTCATTAAGAACTTTGCTTAATTAATCGAAGACAGTGGCTTTATTTCAATTTTGAAAATAAGCAAAATGCAAGTTTAAAATGCTTATAATTTCATGGTACACCTAAATATCCCGATCACAGTTTTGTTAATTATGCGAGGGCTTAAAAGATAACTTTTCTTTTTTCATTAAATAATTTCCATAATTGTATTAAAAAACTGATGTAATTTGTATTAAAAAATTAACGTAAGAAACTGACAATGTTTTTATAGTTATACAATTAAGAAAACATCATGCTAAAAAGCTTTTATTTTCTTATAAACATACAAAATTTCTGAACACACTTTCACAAAAGATATGTTAAATCAAAAGTTAACTTTAATTAGTATTATTACCCTAAGAAATGGGTCACTTTGAAAGTTTAAATAGATAAGTAAAAATGTCTTAAATGTTATTTTTTCATTGTATACATGAAACAATTTACAGGCTTAAAGACCTTTTTATTTATTGAAATTAAAATAAAAAACAAAAAATAAATTTAATAATGAAATATATCCAAACAGCGCCTATTTCTCAATACTATGTCTTTCCTAAGCTAACCCTCGAGTCCACCCATCCACTAGCAACACAGCTTCAAGGTCACTACCATTGAATGCCGAGCTGTCCATTCTGTGTTATTCTGTGGCTAAACTTCTTCGTATAAAGATATGTAATTTAATGTAATTGCGAATTACGATAATTTTTTATACTGCAGTTCATACTGCTTAAATTTTTGCTATTGCATTCGGTGTGTTTCAAGAGTGAAAAAAGCTCGGGAATGCTGGGTCAGAATGTGCGAAACCCATGGAATATATTTTCGTGAAAATACAGTAAAGTGCAGCGCAGCAACATGCCATGGACTCTACCAATTGTTGGAAAGTCCTCTGAAGAGATGTTCAACCATGCAGTCTCTATAGCGGCCCTTAATTGTGTGAGTGTTTGCAGGCGCAGGCTCTTGTGCACGAATGGATATTCGATAATATCCCAAATCTGTTCAATGGGGTTCGTGTCTGGCGATTTAGGTGGCCAATTTATTTGTTGGAATTATTCACAGTGCTCCTCAATCCAAGCACGAATAATGTTGGCCCAGTGACCTGGCAAATTGTCCTCCTGGAACATCCCATCGTTGTTAAGGTACATGAAGGCACGAACAACTGCAAATGGTCACCAAGAAGCTGGACATAAGGATTCCCAATCAATGGCAGGTCCAATTTAAATAGACACCCCAAACCCTACTATGTAAGCATGTCCCACACAATGATGGAGCCACCATCAGCTTGCATAGTGCCTTCATGACAACTTAGGTCCACATCCTCATGGAGTCTATGCCACATTCAAAACCTACAATCAGCTTGTACAAGCTTGAATCATGACTCAATGGAGCAAGCTATATGTTTCCAATCATCTAAGGTCCAATGAATATGTTTAAGAGCCCAGGCGAGGGAGGTGCTTTTGTGGGTCTTCTACTGCCAAATCCCATCAGTGTCAAATTTTGCTGCACTGACCTCATAGACATGTTTCTTGGATGCTTCTCATTGAATGTGGCTGTTAATTGGTGTAGTGACGTGTGTCTGTTACATGAGCATTTAGCGGCAGTTGTCGCTGATCACGTCCATTCTGCTCAGATGTTGCTGATCATGAGCATTTAGCGGCAGTTGTCGGCCACTACGCTGTCCATGGTGGGAGGTAATGCCTGAAATGAGTTACTCTCTGTACATCCCTGACACTATGGATCGAGGAATGTTGAATGCCTGCACCGTTTCAGAAATAAAATGTTTCATACGTCTAGCCCCAACTATCATTCCATGTTAAAAGTCTAACAATTCTCGTCGTGCAGCCATAATCACATTACAAGAATTTTCAGACGATTGCTAACAGTTGAATCGACACCACTGATACTATTTACACACCTTTTATACGATCCAGGTGACATCTGAAAATTTGCATATGCCTGTTTGCACCATTATTGGAAAAAAGACCTTAGTGGGCTACAGCGTAACCACCGAGAGAGAGAAGGCCTCCACAATGAAACATAATGCATTGTTACATCCTCATAGACAGGGTAAATATAGGGCTTATTATTGGTAGAAATACGAATAACAATGACCTATCTATGATGATGTAACAGTGTATTAAGTTTCATTGTGGAGGCCTTCTTTCTCTGTGCTTAAGAATCACGGTCTATGGATATTCATGGTCATCGAGCTCCCTTGTTAAAATGAAGCTAAAGTTTCTAGCTTCCAGTAGGGCAGGAACTCTATTGAAAAGCGGTGCTGCATGTACAATCGGCCCAACTGCCCCTGCAGCACCGCCCTATCGGCAGATAGAAACTTTACTTTCATTTTCAGTTTCAATGAAAAACACTATCGCAGATCACGGTCGACCTTATGGCGATCTATGTGGCACCAGGCGCAATCTGTTTTCCTTAGATTCTCGAAACAATGGAAAATGGCCGAAGCTCGATGACCATGTATATCTATAGACCCTGTTAGGGATGTAATGTGGCAACAATGAAATAACTCAACAATGATCTGGTTCTAAAATATTATCAACTAATTTACTTAGAATGGATGGATGATATTACTAAATAATATATAGACACCATTGTTAAAGTCAAATAAACAATACCCATTTGCTAAATAAAAAGAAAGGGGTCAGAATAAAAAATAAAAATATTTTGCTAAGAATTATGTTATTTTCAATATTTGAATTCACAAACTTACTGGAGTAAAAACTTCTTAGCAGATGGGTAATTCAGATAAAAAGGCACTTTTTTTTTTTTTTTTTTTAAATTCGTGTGACAGATGGCCTAGTTCAGTTTATTCTGCAATAGTCTCATATTCAGAGTTTTGTGGTGGATGCACAGTATACAAAATGTACCATCCTGCAGTTTCTGAACTAGGAAGGAGGAAGGGTACACAGGTAAGTGAAGCTCCTAACAGATTCAATACAAAAAATATGTTATTGATATTAGCACCAAAATTTGCCAGCAGCTGGGTTAAAGCTATACTTTCTAGTAATCTCCCTCCAAAATCGATAAAGGAGGTCACTGTTTTTTACGCTGACTAAACCCTCACTAAAGCTGCACAATGTCTTGCACCAGTTTGTTTTTTTTTGTGTGTGTGAGTTCACATGGTCATATTTTTGTTTTCCAATCAGTTATGCTGCTGTATCCTGAACACAGTTTGGAAATTGCAATTTCTAGTCTACTAATTTGCTTTGCGACAGATCTGATGCATCTGTCGTCTAGCACTTTTGGCAAACTGTTTGGTCGATTGCTGGTGTTCTTTTGGAGTTTACTCATAAAGTTTAGGCTTAAGGACATGCACAGAGTATCAGCAGTGACGTAGCATGTTAGATGCATAACGTCTATAAAAAAAAAAAAAACCCTCACGTGTTTTAATCAGGGAATAATGTAAATTATTAATTAATGTTAAAAATGCTAATTAACATTATTCCATTGGTTTTAATAGTGAAACCGATACCATATATTTCAACCCATCCACATCACATATGTAAACAATAAATCGGATCTTGAGCCCTGGCCTATTTTACTGTTCATTCGGCAAACTAGAATAAGTGATAAGTAATCACGGTCAGTGTTGGTGTAATTTTGTGGGTTTTTCCTTGCTTTGCTGTCGTTTTGAAAGTTGTCGTATTTATTCATTTTTTTTCTCATATGTATTAATTCATTACAACATGTATATTTATTGATATTATTTAAAAAAAAACAGTTGTTATTGTTGCAACTTCTCTGGGGTTTGGTGAAAGGGTTGTTCAGACTTTGTTGGTTTGCTTCATGCAAAATCTGCTTCAGAGTAGCTTTGTTTACACCTGTAACTTCTGTAGTTTTCAAACACCTTGATTTAAAGGCTTCATGAATTCCCCAGATGGTTTTTCCTTTTCGAAATAGTTCCTCAGGTTGTAAATGATTCCCCGTGAATGATGAAGTGTTTTGCGGTTCTTCTGAGAAGTTTCTGCATAGGCATTTGCAATGGTTGATTAGCACTTGTGATTCGAGCTCAGTCTTGAATGGACAAATGGCAAGCATGGGAAGAGGCACAGAGCTATAACAGCCAAACCTGATAGACATAATCGATGATGCTTCAGGATGTCGTGCACAGAAACGAGTTGAAATGGAACTCAAGATCCCATTTGCAGACTGTAAGTGAAATTGTGTAATACTGGATGAAGTTATCAGTTCAAATGGATTATTTGAAAAAACAAAAATAAGTTTTATCTTTTGACTGTAGAATTGTCTCTTTTAAGTTTTTACATTTATTTGGTTCCTTCTTATGCACATAAAACTTAATGAATTATACTAGATGAAACTGAAATTGTTACACAATGAATTAGTGCTTTTTTAAGTTAACCCAATTTCTTTAAGGTGATGCTCATCAACTGAACAACATATGAAATGTTATTGACATTGACAATACAAAACATGTTTAAAAATTTCAGCTTTGTTATTCCTCTTTAAAACACAAAATTTATGGGGGAAATAAACCCATTTTACTTATTCCAGAATATTTGAATAGAATTCTCATTGGACTGTTTGAGCTTAGAAAATAAAAGTCCAAGGGATTCTCTAAGTTTTTTCTTGGGAGATCATGCATAACACTCGATGCATCATAAATTGATATGCTGTGTTTTATCGCTAACTGTATAATGATTGATAATTCAGATAGTAACATTTATATTTATATAGTATTCCTGAGATAAAATTTCTGTACAAATAAAGTTTTTTATCTAATTTAAATTTAGAAATTTCAAATATGGTTTATCTAATTTAATTATTTAAAAAAATTGCATTAAGTTCCTTGCTTTTAGAGAAATGTTTAAAATAACCCTTTATATTCTTCTCAATTCCTCTGCCGTTTTAATTTCCTTAACTCTCATTGGTTTTTAGGAGACGAGATTTGTAGTTTATCTTACAAACCAAATGGGGCAAAGTGGATTAAGTAAATACTTAAATTGTATTTTGATATTATGTTTAAAAAATAGTTTAATGTAAATCATTTCAGTATAATTATTTAGCGGAGAGAGACAGAGAGAGCGAAACAACGATGAATATCAAAAAGTCCTTCATAAATAATTAAAAAATATTAAAACCTTAGATGGAAGAAATAAATTAAACAAGAAAGCAGTCAAATATTCATCCTGTGGTTCACATTCTCATAATGAAAACAGTGACTTCATCTGCAAGGGATTCATCCTGCACGATGGAAATCAAATGATGTGCAGAGAAATTAACCACTTTACTGATAAGAACAATTCATGGCATAGTTTAACACAGAGAACGCTGCTGACATACTGTAAAATATATGTCAGAATTTTTTTTTAATAATATAAACTAAAGGTAAGAGAGGAAACGTAATCTTGGAAGTAAATACTGAGTTTTTAGCTTCTGTGTTGCCATATCAAAGTCATCAGTGATCATAAAATCCATTTGGGCAAGTGCTTTCACAATATAAAAACAAATTAAAGTGCAGGCAGGGGTGGGGTGAAAAGTTGATGAACCCTTCGTCGCATTCCCCTCCTCCTCCATGGCTCCTACCTGAGTAATGCTGAGTAAAATTTTACACTTGGCTATCCATGAGTAACGTTCGCTCATTATCTAAACGAAATACCTTTGTAGCAATCGATCTCCAGCGAGAAATTTCAATGGCATTAACGCAAGTCGATCTTCAATTATAATCGCGATTGCGCTGGCATTCAGCAATTTCCCAATTTGGTTAAGAGTGCAAAATAAAAAATAAAATTATGTTAAAAAATGAGGGGGAGAAGAGAGTGAGATAATGAAGCGAGGGAGAGCGTTTATCAATATTCAATTATAGCATTGCAAACTGTTGAATATGGTACGCGATAGAGTGAGTGAGAGAGAGAGAGACGGGGAGTGAGAGCAATAGTAATTGTGCGAGCAAGGGAAGGAGTGATGACAATGAAGAGAAATTTTGAAAATGAGCAGAGAAAACAAAAGCAAACGATCAATGCGATGCGCTACTTACACCACCATGCCATAGGCACCTTCTCCGATGTAAGCTAAATTCGTGTAGCGAGGGCTCACTTCGAAAACTTGCCCTCGCACCACTTCTGTCGTTTTCTCGCCACACTCTTCCGACGCCATTTTGAAAACTTTAAGGATTGGAGCATTAGGATGCACGTGATCAACGATGACGTCAGTCCCGGAATTTCCGGGGAACCGTCGACTTCATTCCCATGATTCACTGGGTCACTTTATCATCGTCTGCTCTGATTTCCCGTGTGAATCAAAAATTGGATTAGCGTCCTAAGGAGTCAAGCAAACAATAAACAACAGGGAATGCAAAGGAACAGGATCTCGTATCGTTTCCTGTTAGGAATAGTAACGAGAAGAAAGTTTAAATAAATATTGTTTACAAGAATTATTGCCATAGAAATATATTTTTGTGAAAAACAAAAAACATTTCGGAAATACATGGGTTTCAATAATGACGTGTAAAATAGATTGTATTGATTCCCTCGCTTTTATATTGCACTATAACTTAAATTAATTTAAAATAAAACAAATTAATTTTAATCGTAGATAACGTATCGTACATTTTGATTAGCACATCTCTTATAGTAAAGTGAGTAGCGCCGATTAGGAAACACGTGACCGCAGTACAAGAGTATTTAATGGGGCATCTTCTATATTTGCCATCTATAGCTAAACGGGATTGGCAAAATCAAGGATTGAACATGCAATGCAAGTCGATGCGAGGCCAACGAGAAAGACAGGTCCCGGCACTGAAAAGTCACCTGATCAAAATAGGTCTACCAACAATCCAACCTTCATTGTTTCCAACAAACGAAAAAACATTGATTGTTAAAATGAAGGTTAACAATGTTGCTACAATTGTTATAGACCTATCTTGTTCAGGTGATTTTTCAGTGTCGGGGGTCTGTCTTTTTCGTAGGCTACGAGTCGGTGCGAGGCAAACTGAATCCAGAAGTTCTCGCAATGACGGTATTTTGGTTGCTTATAACTACGATTTTTATTGCTCGATTGCATTGACATTTTACAGACGTATCTTCAAATTCATTACTTTTCTTAAACTTCAACATGTACACTGTTGTGTACAGAACAAAGCTCACACCTGGCGGATATTGCTTCCCACGTGTTTTCTAGCATCTCCAAGGTGATACGAGGGGAACTGAGTAGGTAAGTTACAAATGCATATATAAATGAAACAAATACGAGTACTGATTTGAAAACTAATTTGATTTCTCCGCACAATCTCCCTGTATATTGAGGCTTGTCCCATCGTTTCACAAGCCCCTCAAAACCAGTAAGATAAAATTCTTTGGGCTGCTGTCTGAACCAGGCGATGACTTCCCTTTGTACAGCTTCATCGTAGAGAAAGTGTTCACTTGAAAGATGATGTTTAAGAGAGCCGAACAAATGGAAGTCGCTTGGAGCAAGGTCAGGCTATACGGAGAATGCTTGAGGACGTTCCACTTCAATTTTCAGCGTCTCAGTTGTCTTCTTGGCAGTAAGAGGATGTTCGCGGTCTTCTGAGATTACGAGGGCATACTGCTTATCATATATCCCTGACTTTGCTCCTCACGACTTCCATTTGTTCGGTCCTCTTAAACAAACATCATCTTTCAGCCGACGAGGAAGCTGTATAAAGGGAAATCACCGCCTGGTTCAGATAGCAGCCCAAAGAATTCTATCTTACTAGTTTCGAGGGTCTTGTGAAACAATCTACATTGAGATTATGCGGAGAAATAAAAGTAGTTTTCAAATCAGTACTCGTATTTGTTTCATTTCTGTATCCATTTGTACTTACTTACTGACTTCCCTTCGTACTTTGAATGGCTGCGATTATTTCTTCTTTAATTCGTCCAGGTCCGTCGGTCTTTGGCCGTAAACAATGCCCTTGATGTGACCCCACAGAAAGATTTCTGGCGAGGTCTGGTCCGGGTAGTTGGGAGGCCATGTTAAGGGGTCTCCTCGACTGCATTAATTGTCGTTAAACAGTGTTCAAAAGGTGGCGGACCTCTCTGTTGGTAAATAAATCCCGCATATCTTGCACCTGCGGCATGTCCAGATACGATGCATGTCCAGATACGATGCCAACGTTGGAAATGCTGGAAAATACGTTAGAAGCAATATCCGCCAGATAGAAACTGTATTGTGCGTAATGGTGCACATGTTGAAGTGTAGGAAAAGAAATGAGTCTGAGAATATATCTGTAAATTGTCAATGCAATCGCGCAATAAAAACCGGAGTTGGATAATCCGTATATTGCCAACGCGCAAAGTCTCGAGTGGGATCAATTGGCACAGAGCGCAACATTTTGTGAAATAAAATCTTGTAAACATTTCAAGAAGGAGCTTTAACTGTGAAGCAGAAATACATATATTAATTTATTAAGAGCAATGAACGGGTCCCACGCGCAGTTTGCGCGGTAGTTTTATCAAATTCAATTCATTCAAATTGTTTCGTTTGATGAATTCTCCTTGGATGGATGGATGGATTTTCAGCCTGCATCTCCGCTTTTATCCAGGAGACTAGCTGTTTGGGATGAAAGGATGATGGTGAAATAGACAAACACAAACATCCATGCCCTCGGCGGGATTCGAACCCGCGACTCGCTGTGAATTCTCCTTTATTTATAGTTTTGTGATTGATTGATATAAAAATTGTTGCTCAGCAACAGTGGTCAGGTGACTTTTCAGTTCCGGCGTGTACTTTAAGTGAGCGCCAACAATGCTTAAACGTGCAACAACAATGCAAAACTGTTTCCGTGACGAACTTGCATGTTCTCCTTTATTTATAGTTGGATTGAGCAATCGTGCTATCGTCGCGTGCTCACGACAACAATGCTTAAAAAAATAAACAGAAAGCAACAGTGTATTCTTAACGAATCGATTGTTATATGACATGCCATATCTTGGTATTCTTTACGGTCACTGTTTTAGTACGTGAGTTCGACTTGCAGGAGTCCACGAAAAATCCTGAAAAGTTGATACAACCGAGCTAAGACCTTGATGGCCATATTTCTGAAACAGAATTTAAAGAAGTTAATCCGTTTTCAAGCATCGTGCAAACGGCGGACGGCCGAAAAAACGTACAGACCAAGCGTGCATTCTTATAAGTAGCTTTTTGCTAAAGCTCCTAATAACCCACCAGTACAACAGTGGATTACAGAGAACATATCAGGAAAACACTATTGTCAGGAAAACCCACCAGATATTGTCCTGTATGACTATAACGTATTGACTATAGCTATAGCTATTGCTCAGTCGACGCTGCCAAACAACTGCTGACTCTTCAGTACATGCTTTTCAGCACAAAACAAAACGTTGCGGTTGCAATAGGTTCATAATCTCCTGCACTGGATTATCGCCGATCGAAAAAAACATTGTTGGTTGATGTTATCTTCATCACTTTGATGGCAGAGTACAGAGTTGATGTAAACAACATGAGTCGATGGACAAGTTCAGTGTTCTCTCAACATTGCAGGATGGTGGCAGTTCTATTCTAATTTGAGAAAAATGTTTTCATGGAAGATGATAGTTCCGCTGATGTATGGTTAGTTGCCATCATCAGTCATTACCTTAATTAGGAGCTCTAGCATAAAAACTACTTATAAGAATGCGCCCTTGGTCAGTACGTTTATCCGGCCGTCCGCCGTTTGCTATCCGGCCGAATGCGCCCCGCTGGGATCGCAATTACGGGGGTGTGCTATTTAGGTATGTAAAGGCGTGAAATTCGGTATCCAGATTCCTCTAGGCAAGATCTACAGTAATATGAAGTTTAGGCCCAATTGTTCCAGGGGGGTCGGATTTGCGGGGGTGGCAGTCACTTGGTCCTTAGAACTATGGCAACATATGGCATGTTATATATCATACGTTCGGAAATGATGAAAAAGGAAAGAAGATACGAGGTTTTTTACATTTTATACATATTACGTTCGAGAAAATCAATTTTTTTGATTAAAAACTTTGGAAGAGGTAAAAAGTGCAGATATAGACGACCGTACGGGATCTACGTAGGATCTGCCACTTGCCTTCCCCTACTCGGGAAGGAGGGGGTTAATTTCTTTTTAATAAATGTATAAATGTATTTCTACTACTGCTAAAGCTCCTCCTTGGAATGTTTACAAGATTTTATTACCAAGCGTCTGTACGTTTATCCGGCCGGCCGTGCGTCGTTTGCACGATAACTTGAAAACGGATTAACTTTTTCAAATTCTGTTTTCAGAAATATGACCATCAAGGTCTCAGCTCGACTGTATCAACTTTTCAGGATTTTTCGTGCACCCCTTCAAGTCGAATTCACGTACTAAAAATAGTGACCGTAAAGAATACCAAGATAATTGCATATTATATAATACTAGAAGAGGTACCCGGCGTTGCCCGTTACACTTGCACAAACTTTTCCTTTCATTGTTAGTCATGAGATATTGATTGTTGGTTCATGCAGAGCGTTTGTGAATTGCGTGTTGATACCATTGTTGATACCTATTGTTGTACAAACTTTGCCTTGCATTGTTGGTCATGAGATATTTCTCATTAATATGCCTTGCCATAACCATGAATATCGATTTTTTATCGATATTTATTATTTTTCCGAAATCTGAGGTAGACAGTGACCTTCCTCATGCTTTGAAGGTCATGTATGCGAAATTTTATCAAGATCGGAATAAAACTGTAGATTTGTATAAAAAACCTACAGACAGACCCACTCACAAACATCCTTCTTTATATATATAGAAGATAACAATCGATTCGTCAAGAATGAATACACAATTACTTCCTGTTTATCTTTTAAGTATTGTTGACGTGAGTACGCGCACGCGATTATCGTTTTGTCGCAGCGTTGCCAGCGGAAGTATTGCCGGAAATAAGTTTTTCTACCCAGATTTGTTTTTTTTTTCGTCACCTGCTATTTCAGCGACCCTTTTAGACCAAACCCCCAAACCTTCCCCACCCGAAGGGGGGGGGGGGAGAACCTCAATCCGAAATAAAACAGTTTTATAAAAGAATAAATAAACTTGTTTCTTATGTAAATATAATACAAATGTGAAAACTTCAAGAGAATGACCTCAAGGTCAGCAGAGAGCACAGCCCATTTTAAAAAGACAATGTGGTTTTTACTTCATGTATAAAGTTAATTTTTATATTATTAATTTTTTTCTCCTTGTATATAATTTTTAAGGAGTTTCATTTATTTTCTGGTTTGATATATTTTAGTTTATTCGTTCAATAAATTTAATTGTAATTATTTCATTTACCATAATCAACATTTATATGTTTATTTTTTACATTTATTTTTATATACATGTTTATTTTTATATTCATTTAAGTATGAATGGTTTTCTAAAGTAACTTTCTGAACTTGGATTTATTTCTGGGTTTACTTTTTTTCCATCTGGTTTATTTCTTGGTTTTTTCCTGTTTTTTTTTTCATCTAGGTTTTTTCTGGGTTTTTATTTTCTCAGCAGATGTCGCTGGGATAGGGAAAAACCTAGATCTAGGTGTAAAAACCCAGGTCTGGCATCGCTGTTTTGTCGACGCACGATTACTCATAATCTATGGGCGAGATCAAAAATGCAAATACCGAATAGACCTTATTCAAAACTGTTGGGATTGATAGTAAACGCAGACAATCACAGTGGTAAACAAAGTGGGTTCACGCGTTTGCTTACTGTTGCTCTTGAAATTTGATAATGACGGATTACTTTGCATTGTTGCAGGGCCATAATGCGCACGTTTGGATCGCTTGTAAAGCTCGGTTGATATTATCAATCCCCTAATGCACTGCGGTTTTGCATATGGCTTAGTGCAACACCACCTAAAGACAAGGCCTGGGCGCTGAAATTTCATTATATTGTTACATCATCTCAGTAGGGAAAATTCAGAGCTTATTATTGGTGCAAATACGGTTAACAATTCCCTACTGAGGTGATGTAACAGTGAAGTTTCAGCGCCCAGGCCTTATCTTTAGGTGGTGTTGGTTGGTGAAGCAATGATTATTGCTACGATTGTTAACGTATTGTTGACTATCGTAACAACAATGATTTTCTTCACTAACTCAACTCGGTATTAGCATTTTTGATAGGGCGATGTCAAATTATATAATGAAATTTCAAGTTCTTGCTTAAGTGTTAACAAATGAGATTTTTGAAATTTATTTATGCAAATATACCATTTGAAATACCAATATGATTAGAGATCGCTAAACGATAAAAGTAAACATGGTTGGTTGGTTTATTAGAATTTTTGGCGTCGATTACTAATGTCATTTTGCGCCTTTTACACAAGTTATATCTGTACGCAGCCCGGGACAAGCACAAACATCCATGCCCACGGTGGGATTCGAACCCATGACCAAGTGGACTCGAGAACTAGAAAGCCTACGCCCCAGCCATCTCGGCCATCTGGCCGGCAAATAAACATGGGAATTGAGGACGATGTTGAATAATAATATCCAGTCATTAATAATATGACTTTTTTTTGTGCAAAAATCTTTTCGCACGGGTTCTGTTAGTACATTAATAAATGTATTTCTGCTTCACAGCTAAAGCTCCTCCTTGGAATGTTTATAATATTTTATTTAAGAATGAATACA
Source organism: Rhysida immarginata (assembly GCA_023313115.1). NCBI lineage: Eukaryota > Metazoa > Arthropoda > Chilopoda > Scolopendromorpha > Scolopendridae > Rhysida > Rhysida immarginata. The sequence goes on from JAHWFO010024398.1 coordinate 1,778,967, forward strand.
TTGTTACCAAAGCGGGTAATATTCTATAAACCCGCTTTGATTGTTACTTTGTTTCTTTTCAGCATTGTTGACATGGGCACGCGCACATGATGATCGCTTTGTCGTAGCTAAGCTCCTTCTTGGAATGTTTGCAAGGTTTTACTATGTTCTTAATCTCTACTTTCGTTATTTTGCTGAGAATACCGTGTTTAAGTCCTTTATTTAGGAGGGGGGTCAATTTCTTTATCGGTAAATTTGATTTCGTGAGGTTTCCTGGAGTACGAGGCAAAGTCGTTGGGTCGCAGGATCCGTGGTTTGGTTTTTCTTATGTCTTCTTTGATGGGTTCGACTTTTCTTTCAATATCTTCTATGACAGCCACGGTTACATCGGTTCCAGTGTTAATGGTTCCCTTTTTCTCGTGCAGGGAGCAGATTTATTTAGTGATGGTCGGTATTTCTGGGCAAAGATTTTCATAAACTGGTGCTCTTAGATTCACCTTTAATGTTGATCCACGGGCATACCTAACTTAACCCTCTCCCCACCATCACCAAATCAAGTAAACTTATATACAAATACTTGATTATTTTGATTATCAGAGAGTTAACAAAGTAAGATGTAAACGGAGAAACTTTGGAGTAATGGTATTTGTTTTTATTTTGCAAACATGGAGTTGATATTTGATACACTTCTGTCACGTCATTTTCTCGTATATAAATTAATAACACCCCCTCCCCAGTTTGTTTTTGGTTTTGGATTTGCTGATTTGTTATTGGTGTTGCTCGAGCACTTGTTGCAGCAGGTTGAGAAGAGGAAGTTCTGTCTACCACTGCAACAGCCACGTCCTCAACAACTTCGTCTGCTATCTTGCGCCGTCCTCTTTCTGGTGCGACACCCAAATCGTCAGTCGATTCAAATTTCTTTATCATTTTTCGCAACCCAGTATCTGACTTGGGCCCTTTCCGCAGTCCTTTTAGACGACGATATGCTCGCAATGCAGCTGGACTGCTGCCATCATTCTGGTAAAACAACTTTTCCAACAGTGCGCGTTCTTTCTGGCTTAAAACCATGAAAGCTTTTCACTAAACATAATGTAATGAATGGATCAATCCATTCCATTCTGGGTATGTTGACTTTATAATTTGAATAAACTTTCTGCTAATAAGACCGATATCGAGAACGAACATATGCTGTAATCAAATAAAAACCTTGCATGCTTGTTTAAAACAATAAAACTAGTTTTAAAATCTGCATTTGTCATTCACCTGGTGGTGAAAATTTGCACTAATTTTTTTCTTTCCGCCATTGTCTGGATAGCCTGCATTTCAATTTGCATCACAATTGGTTCATTAGATTGGGCTCTAGAGGGCTCTGAGTAGGCGAACTTTTTTTTAACCAGCCTGTACGTCGTTCAGGTTTTCAAACTGGAAGCGTATGACACAGCGCAATATATGAAGTCGTTTCGCTATTGGTTTAAAGCACGACGTCACTTGAAGTAGCTCCAACATAGATGCCAACAGTATCGAGCTTTACAACATAAAGTCTGGCAGTATTATAGCCTGGATTTCTTTCAGGGACCATCCATAAATTACGTCACACAAATTTCATGACTTTTGGACCCCTCCCCCGTCCTAGTCACAAATGGTCACATTTATGTGCCCCCCTCCCCTGGTGTGACGTCACATATTTTGCAATTTTAAATTTAGAAATTATTAAATTAAAACCGCACTTCCAAAATTATTTATACATTTCTATTTAAAATCTTTTTTCATAAAATCAACAATAAATCAAACATTTTGGAAAATTTACAAAACGTAACCAATCAAATGAACGATCAAAATTTAATCATCTTGTGTCCATGGACTTTGAACCCATTTATTTATATTATTTGACTGGCACAGCAGCTTCTTCGTTCTCGATTTGGATAATGTTAGGAACATTCGATTTGTCAACATCTTCTTCATCAAACAAAGAACTTCCCTGGCATGTCCCAAAGGCGGCCCACGTGCTGACCTAAGGGTAAATCAAAAAGTAAGATACACTCAGGACCATTTGTGGTCGAAAAACGCCGATATCATTCGCCGTTTTTAAGGATGTTGCCTATATGTCTATAATTGCAATGTGTTCACACGTTTACTGGGTACGCAAGAGTATTGTTGTCGTGGCGCACCAACTGGTTGTACAATCCAAGTTGGAGATTCGCGAAACAGTCCGTTTTTTGTGGGCGAAAGGCTTAAATTGCACTGAAATCCATAAGGAAATTTGCAGTGTCTACGGGAATAATGTGACTTCTCGTCCTGCAATTGTGAAGGGGTGCCAGCAGTTTGAAAATGGGCACTCAGATTTGACGGACGAATACCGAGCAGGAAGACCATCCTCATCCAACACTACCGAGCACATAGCCCGCGTTAATGAGATGATTCTGGATAACTGACGAATCAGAATTAAAGAAATCCCAAGAACGCTTAGCGTTGCTTATGGGTGTGTGCTGACATGGTTGAGAAACGCTGGAGCGGATTTTTACCGCAGCGGCATGGAAAAGTTAATTTGACGTTCAGACACGTGCTTACAATTGTTGGCTGATTAAAAAGAAAAGTGAAATAAATGGTGCACGTTTCCTCAGAATGTGTGTATGGGATCTTAAGTTTTTACTTTTTCAGAGTGTAAATTACTTTCTGATTCACCCTCGCATTATTATATTGATAAAGTTGGTAAAATTTTAAAGGTCTTCGTTAGAGTTGAAGTTTAGAGTTTTAATACTTTATATTTATGCATGTGACGTCACGAAGCTTACGACTCGTCCCTCCCCCTAGTCACACGATGTCACACATTGTTGACCCCCTCCCTCCCCCTTAACGTGTGACGTATTTTATGGATGGCCCCTTATCATACAGGAAGCTAAATTTACTATTTCTATAAAGCATTCGTTGTTATACATCACTCACCTCTCGTCAGCCATCTTGACAACAAAGCCCAGTCGCTCTTCTGATTGGGTGATCGCTCGGCGTACGCTTTAACGCGACGTAAAAAGTTGAACAAAATTCAACTTCGGCGTAAAGCTCGGCGCCAAGCTATGTACCGGAAGTGACATCACCAGCGTCGTTACGCCGGCGTATTTACATAGCGTTTTACGCCAGTGTGACCCAGGCTTTATTGGTAAATCAAAGACTGTAGTCCACAATTATCTTGCTAACCCACAAATGTATGGAAAAAAAAAACAGCGATCAGGAGGCCGAAAAAGCTCAAAGGCAGATCCTTAGATTGGCCAATGCCTCATCCAGGTGCCACATCCAATTCAATTACAAAATCACTGCAGCTGCCAGTTCACCCAAGAACAGTTCGAAAAGTGTTGTCAGCATCAGAAGCCAGACTGAACTTTGTAAAGCGATACATCAGTGATAGTCAAGTTTGGAGCCATGTCGCTTTTAGTGACGAAAAAAAGTTTAATTTGGACGGCCCAGACGGTGTTCAGTTCTAGTGGCATGATTTGCGTCAAAAACCAGCATATCTTTCACGGCGTGTGCAGGGCGGAAGATCGGTTATGATATGGGCTGCTTTCACCGAGCAAGAGAAGTCCCAAGTGGCATTAGTTTCTCGGGGATCGAAGGAGCCGACTACCAGGACATTTTGGGCAACTTACTCCTTCCTCTTCGAGATCAATGATCCAGAATTCATTTTTCAGCAGGACAATGCGCCAATACACAAAGCAGCATCAACTTTGGAATGGTTAAAATCACACAATATCACATCAATGAATTGGCCTGCCTGCAGTCCCGATCTTAACTCGATTGAAAATTTGTGGGGTTATCTGGTTCGACTGCTCATGGAAAACAGTATAAGGTCTGTCCCAAAAGTTTATAGACAGTAAACATGACGTAATATTTCTAAATTGATTTGCACGTTTTCTTTGCACATTTGTTGGAGTAAACAATATCAGTAAAGAAACATAATATTACATGGACATGTATTTTATTTATTTATTTTTCAAATAACAACAAAAAATCAAATAAGGTAACCAGAAAACCTGTCCCAAAAATATATAGACTTTTGTGACAACTACTGTATATGATGCAATTGCTTCCTTTCCCTTTCATAAAAGTAGACCTTACCACTATTAATATTGTTGTAGCCACATTTTTTTTTCCACAAATATCACCAAAATGCCATGTGTGAAAGAAGTTGAAGAGTCAGAAAAAACCATGATATGGAGATTACGAAGTGAAGGACAATCTGTGCGTAAAATAGCCAAGAAGATTGGACGATGCAAGCCACGGTTTATAATGTATTGCAGCGTGATGGAAATTACGAGAAGAAGCAAAGATCAGGTCGCCCTAAAGTCACAAGCTCGAATTGAAAGACGCATTGACTGCCTGGGAGTCAATGGAAACATGTCTGTTAGGAAGATTCAACAGATGATGGATGGAGAAATATCAAACAGTACAATTCACAGGATTTTATCATCGAATCCCAACATTATTTATATCGCAATGATGAAGGGACCACTGCTAACCCCAAAGCATAACGCTCAACGATTAACTTGGGCTGAAACTTACATTCCTACAAAGATGAATGGATAACAATGCTATTCAGTGATGAGAAGTTTAACTTGGATGGCCCTGATGGATGGAGGTATTATTGGCATGATTTGAGAACTGAACAGAGCCGCTTTTACAGTCGACAGATGGGTGTAGGTTCACTAATGGTGTGGGCCTATTTTTGATTTAACAGATCTTCCGAAATAATTTTCATTAACGAGAAAAAAGGTCCGATAATAACAATAGGTAGCGTCTTATATTGCGCGTTCGACGACGTTTCGAGAACTTTTCGGTTAGGTAGCGTCTTAGAACTTTTATTGTAGTCGTTCTAAGTTCCTGAAGATGAGATGATTCTCGAAACGTCGTCGAACGCACAATAAAAGACGCTACTTATTGCTATTATCGGACCTTTTTTTTCGTTATTCATCACACAGCAATACAGACCCTAAAATGCTAATTTTCATTGATGGAAGACAAAACGCAGCAAACTATCAGAAGATATTAGAAGAACACCTTCTTCCTATTAGTGAACAAATTGGAGGTCCTGAGTGAATTTTTCAACAGGACAATGCTCCAATTCATTGTGCAAAGACCACACAAATGTGGTTTGAGAGGAATAGGGTCCGGTAATGAAATGGCCAGCTAGAAGCCCAGATATTAACCCTATGGAATAACTTTGGGTATGTTTAGCACGACATGATTACAGCAATGCAAGGCAGTTCTCAATAACACACGAACTAAAACAACAAATCATGGAATCCTGGTGGAAACTGACGCCTAAGAACTTCCAAGACCTTATTTTGTCAATGTCAACACGTGTTTGTAATGCTCAAAAGAAATTGAGGTTACATTAAATGATGATAATTAATTACATGTTTTTTTCTTCTGAATTCTATATATCTTTGGGACAGGATTTCTGGTCACCTTATTGGATTTTTTGTCGTTATTTGAAAAGTAAATAAATAAAATACATGTTCATGTAATTTTATGTTTCTTTACCGATGTTGTTTACTCCAACAAATGTGCAACCAAAACGTGCAAACCAATTTAGAAACATTATGTCATGTTTACTTTCTATAAACTTTTGAGGCAGACCTTAACAGCGTCTCCGATCTGAAGAAAAAACTATACAGACCAAATAACCCCACAAAAACTTCAAGCTTTTGTGAAATCCATGCCGAAGAGACTCGTTGATGTTATTGAAGTGAGAGGACGTCCAATAAAATACTGATCCACAAAGTTTTAATGATTCTCAAGGAAAATCCATCCTGGTCTCAAACTTTTCCCCCGATCTTCATACAGCAAAATGTATCGATTTTGCAATTATTTTAATTTTCTTTGGAAATAGATCAAGTTGAATGTGGCAATAAACAGATGTATTTATATAATCCATCAAATATTTTTGTAATTCAGTTTGCCTTTTTTTTTTAATGTGGTGGTCTCAACTTTTTTCCACCGCTCGTTATGGAAGGTGTATCTAATAAACTGGCGGGTCAATCAAAAGAAGTGTGAAGTGCACATTTTTACTATTGCTGATTGAAATCAACGTCTTTGCCAACTGCTGCAATTTATTGTCGCAAATAGACTTACTTGCATTAATAATTTACTTGATTTGCGAACAAATATTTATATTTCGAAGATGTTTCAATTTAAAAAAAGTAAAAAAGTCGATATCGAAAATGAAATCGAAACTGAAGTTAATTCTTGTTGTTGGTAATTACAGCCGCCAGCGTCCTATTCAAGTTTGCGCAAAAGTTTTTTTCTTTCCCGCTTCTTTCCTTGAATGCCACCTGCCGACGAGTGATGTAGTTGACGAAGCTCGCTTTCATTTCATGCGACAAGCAAAGCCCAGCTGTCCTCCTCAGCCTCGCAACATTGCATTGTATCGTTCCGTGTTTCAAACCCCCAACAACGAAGTCGGTTCCGTAAAACAGCTTTTTGGTTTTCCACATTTCTTCGCAGTGAGCCTCTCCGGGAGTGACAACCGAATTATTAAGTCACCTGTGCTTCGTGCTCGAGGGAAGACGTCGAGTGAGTAAACCAGGTTCCTTTGCATTAAAAAAAAAGAGCGAAAGACACACATACATAACGATGGAGGGGGGAAAATGATAGTGCGAAGAAAAAAAATGCAAACGCAAAAACACTTCCCGACAGCTGTTCGGGATGAATCGGGGTGCTTAGGCCTAATCGACGAGGGCTCTCGGCATTGCGGCGGATCCTTCAACGCAGGTCCCTGTTGTTAGGCCTAAGGGACCATTTCCTAAAAAAAAAAAATAATTGCAATATTATAAATTTTTCTCTTTGCTTTAGCTATTCATTCTATCTTCAATTTGCGCTTGTGCTTTTGTTCTATCGCATGACACTGAGCTGTTAATCAGCTAGAAATCACACGGAGCCACGAATGGGAGTTTGTTTACATCGCCATCGAGCGCTTTCACGTTCGACGTTCGTGAGCCAGTGGCTGCTCCTTCGTGTGCTTCACGCGAATCTTTCTTCGTCGTCCGTTCGAAAATCCCTCATTCAATATTATTTACGTTGGAATTTCCTTTCTAAGAGAAGACGCTTTGAGTTGAACAATTGGAAAGACGCAGTTGGCGAGAGAAAAGCATTACGTTAAAGGAGTAAAGGAAGTCATTTTGTCGGAACAATAATAAACTGGAATTTAAGTTTGTATCTCAATGATAAAATTACTCATATCAATAGATTCGCAACAATGTTTATTATTATTATTGTCAATAACAAATTATTATTAATTAAAGCGCAATGGATTGATATTTATAGTGCATCAGCTCTATATTACAGATCAAACTTTTCTGGCAGTTTGCCATGATATCAAATATAAACAGCTTTTGCTGTCTGTTTTTTCCATTTGGAAGTATTTCATTCTTAACTCCATTTTACTAATTCTCAAATATTTAGAAAAATTCCTTTTAATCTTCGATGCACTCTTCTGCACATGACCTACTCTTTCATCTTTTATATAACAAAACCTCCCCATGACGTAACAACATTATTATAATATTATTATTACATATAACCATTTATTCTTCGTTGTGTTTGTCTTAACTAATCTTCCTTTTAATGTCTTTAAAAAAAAAACAAAAAAAAAACTAATTGAATTGATTTTTTTCTCTTATCTCTTTTAGACGTCCTTAAATAGTGTCAAAGCGAAACAAAAGAAAAGAAAAGAAAATTAAAACCAAAAGAAAAAAAATAAAACAGCCTATTGAATGTGAAAGAGGAAGGACACAACCATTTGGCTCCCTCAGCAAAAGCGAAAGTGTTTCCACTAAAGGACGCCAAGAGAGAACCCTCGGACTACTCAATAAAAATGTGAACAATCGACATGTTCACGGACACTAAAGGTGAGCTGCTTGCTTTATTTCTCTTCCATTTCAGTTGGAATTCCTATTCCTCACCATCTAGGTGATTGAATGTTAACAAATGTCTCTTTGCATTTTTTGAATTAATAATAAAACTGGAATGACACAACGTGTTTACTAGGAGGAGGTTGGAAATAGAAATAAATTTGTTAACCAATGTTCTCTTTTTAATTACTAATGATTCATCAGTTTATGACGTCATTGATAACGTGTGTAAAAAATGGTTATAAAGTCCGGACACTAGGCTCTAAAGGTGATTTCTAATAGTAAATGCTAAGTTACTTTTTTTACTGCATTTTAGGATTGGATCGAGTTTGGTTGAAATACGATCTTTTTTTTCCCCCTCCATGTTCATTAACTTAATGGCAAACCTTATAATTTTTAAAGTTATTTGTTATGTAATAAAAGAGAGGGAGACAGAGAAAAATAGCATGTATGCAGGAATGTTCCAGTGAATGACCAGTGATTCAATAAATGGTCATTCACCAGGGAGTGGTCATTAATTGGCCATGTTACCCTATGTTCCATGTTTCTTATGTAGTGAAACAGTTACAAACATGTTTCTATTCTTTTATTTGTGTATTTGCGTATCTGCCCAGACTTTCTGGCCATTCAGTTTAATTAATAGCGCTGTTGTCAGTCTAATTCGCTTTCCATTCTTGTAATCATCAGGTAACCTAATTCGAGAATCACCTTCCACGTCTGTTTAGCAATATTCAATTGGGAAAGGAGTAAATAAACTGTTTATCACAATGTCATCGGCTTAATTTGGTTTCTTTATCCTCCTTGACTCTCCAAAATAAACGGAAATCTTTCCTTACTCGAGGCATTTCCAATGAGAGAAGCCGCCAAAACGCTCTTAATGGAAATGCATCGAGGCTTGCTTCCTTTAAAGAATCCAAGAGCAAGGCCATGACCACGTGGGTTCCTTTATAGTATAGGAAATCATAAAGTTTATGATAGAACACCCTCCCTTAAAGAATCCTAGATATTTCCCTGTTGAACCATTCAAGTAAACGTTTGGAATTTTAAATGAGGGGAATGTCTCAAAAAAACTTTTGGCAGTATGTTAATCAAACGAGACAATTGTAACTGGTTTTAATGAGATGCGCATAAACGAGTAAGCAAGCATGGCACAACCTCCGCCGCTTACGATTTAAATCGATTACCATGATGCACAGTTGTCATTTTGAAATATTCGCCTCCTTTAACGTATTGATTAGGACTTGGGATGGCCACTCTGCGTAAATGCAAAGAGCCCTTGCTTATCGCCCGCCCTTCCTCCGCCTTGCTTCCTTCCTCTCTTCGTCTGCTGTTGGAGCGAGCGAACGTCAGCCCACCATGTTGTTGACCTCGATTGCTCGACAAGCGGCTAATTCTCGAATTCCTCCGACGAATCAGAAGCGTCAAAAGGAAAAAAAGGTTTCAGTTTCCACTCCAATTTCAGAGAAACGTCGGAAGAGCCAACATGGCGAGATCCCTTCGCATCGTAGAGAAATGCTACATGTTAAGCACTTTTATCTTCGCATCGAGCAGCTAGTATGAGATAGGACGAATATTATAAATGCTGCCGAGAATTTGCAATTCAAGAAACGACACACTTCGTTCCTTTAAATATACTAGATCACATGCGTGATGCGTTTCGCTGCCTCCACTCCCCCACCCTCCCCAAGCATTTTTACTCATTCTGCTCTGCTCGCGTCACTCTTTTTTAGTTTTTGTCATGTAATCTTATCGCAGATTTTACAATTAGTGCTACAAACTTGAAAAAAATTACAATTTGTTACAATTAATAAAACTGCTGTAATAATAATGGCTTCGAACAAAATATTAATAATAAATAAACATAATCAATGTTCATAATAATAATGAAGTATTAAGCCAATACGTGAGGAAAATATTAGTTATAAAGTCGTGTAAATTCATAAGAAAATCCAATACAGTTAAAATTATTACAAATATTGCACAAATTTTATAAATTTTATATAGCATTTATAATAAAATATACTTAATTTATAGCCTGTGTTAGTTTTTATTTTAAATAAACGTCTAAATGAAACGCTAAGTAATTAAAAGTTATGTTTATTTTTTAATGACGATTTTACTTGAAATTCGACGATTTTTAAGCAAGTTAAACTTTCCGTTATTTTAAATAGGAGGGGAAAAAAAGAAATTTTTATTACTTAATTTTTCATATTTTGACCTGTCAGATTTAATAATTTTTGCATAATAAGTTGTTCCATAAATTCATATAATCCATAAAATTAGAGAATTTAGGTAATGTTAGATATAATTATAATTAATATAAATGAAACCGTTGACTAGAACATTTATCTAATCATTTAAAAACAATATCATTTTCTTATTTAGTTAAGTAAATGACTTTCATTTTATATTAATCTTAATGCAGATTAATTTAAATTTGTTGAAAACATTTTAAGATGCTTTCATTTGAATTTAATTTCCAAAAACCGAGATTTTTAAGCAATTTTAAATATGACATTTATTTGGCAGCAGTGAGCAGTCACACGTCGGTGATAATGTTTAAAAGAATATATAAGTAGCTGGAAACTTTCGATTGATTCAGTACGCTGTTTTAAGGTGGCTTTGTAGATTTAAAGACTATATTGATTAAGTCATTTAAGAAGAAGTTTGTTCAATTCAGTCACTTATAATTTTCTCATAGACAGCTCACCATTTCTGACCTCAACCTCATCATTCATCACCTCTGTCATCATGTTTTGGTTTACCTGAGTTTAATTCTAAATTTATGTATTTCTTCTCCTGTAATAATAACTTTGTATTACTATTGAACATCTGCATAATTTTAAATATCAAAATAAATAAGTTTTATATCACTTGTATAGGGATACGCAAAAAAGATGATAAAAATGTTATCTATGAGGGGAGTTCAATAAGTAATACAACACATTTTTTTTTCTCGGTCAATTTTGATTGAAAAAACTGGACATTTCTTGTGGAACATTTTCAAACATTTCCGCTTCGTCTCGTAAAGTTTCATTGACGTCCGATATGTGACAGCGCTATAGTGAGCTGTTAAAGTGGCGTCTATAGTGGAGGTGCGTTCCAAACAACGGGCAGTGATTGAGTTTTTTTTGGCGGAAAACCAGGGCATCTCAGATATTCATAGGCGCTTGCAGAATGTCTACGGTGATCTGGCAGTGGACAAAAGCACGGTGAGTCGTTGGGCAAAGCGTGTGCCATCATTGCCGCAAGGTCAAGCAAAACTGTCTGATCCCCCGCGAGCTGGCCGGCTGTGCACAGCTCTGACTCCTGCAATGTTGGAACATGCGAACACTCTCATTCGAGCAGATCGACGGATTTTCATCTGTTTGGCACAATGAAGAACGCAATCCGTGGGATGCACTACGCGGTTGATGCAGTTATTGATGCAACACGACGTTGGCTCCGACATCAACCAGTGGAATGGTACCGTGCAGGCATACAGGCCCTCACTTCAAGGTGGCGTAAAGCCGTAGCATTGAATGGAGATTACGTTGAAAAATAGTGTTGTGTAGCTAAAAGATTGGGGAATAACATGGTGTATTTGAATGCCGAATAAAACAACCCCTTTTTTCAGAAAAAAATGTGTTGCATTACTTATTGAACTCCCCTCGTACAATTGTAAGATATTAGATTCGATTTTTTTGTCACCTAACCGATAATGAATGAACTCTAAACTATAATTAGGAATTGTCTTTGATGATTTTTATCTTGAAAAAAAATATAAAACGCTTCTTTTCATTTACGTAGTGCAAGAAAACAAGTGTTAACAAATCGAAAACAAATTTCCATTACACAAAAATGCAAAGTTGTAGAAGATAAAAATGAAATACTAAAATCTAGACAAATCAAACTGAAAGAAAAATTCATTTTAGTAAAATTATTTTATTAAATTACGTAATCTTGTAAATTCGTCATTGAATGATTGTTTTTTTATCTCTTTATTCTTGTTCTTGAAATTTTCAATAAAAAAGAATGAAGCTAGCCAGATTACGCTATGGTTAAGTATGGCAGAAACTGATTAATATTAGTAATATTAAATGGCAAAGCTCATTTTCTCTAGCATTAGCAGTGGTTTACACTAGAGATGCAAGAGATTACATTTTTTAAACATCGATGATATTATTACGATGTATCTGTTTTCCTTCCGATGTTATCGAAGATTTTATTCCGATGTTACTGAAATAACTTCACTGAGTCCGCCAGTAGCAATTGAAACTACAGGGTGAACATAAAGTCGCAGCCCATTTTGCAGATAAACTTTATTCATGAGGTGTATATTACAATAATAATATACAGCATATTAATACTTTTCAACGTGATGTCCATCAAGTTCAAAACACGTGCGAGCTTACCTCAACGACGTCTATCCAGGAATAGGTCTACAAGATGAAGGAACCGAGACAGGTCCACGTTTTTTTTTGGCCGTGTCGGTCCCCCGACCTTACCCCATTGGATTTTTTCGCTTGGGGGTTCATCAAGGAATAGGTCTACAAGACAAAGGTTGCAGATTTGAAAATGCTGAGAAAACGCATCAGCCACGCATGCCAACAGATCACCGTGGCGATGTTGGAAAAGGTGTTTCGAGCTACACTGACCCGTTGGGAAACGTGTTTTGAACTTGATGGACATCACGTTGAAAAATACTAATATGCTGTATATTATTATTGTAATACAAACCTCATGAATAAAGTTTATCTGGAAAATGGGCTGCGACTTTGTTCACCCTGTATTTTGTTTTGTGTTGCAATTGAAACTATATTCATTTAACGTTGTTTTTGCAATTGAATATTCTACTGAAAATACTACTACAGAAAACATCGCTCAGGTCATCAGAAAATACGCTTTGAATCGCTGCTCATCTTACGTCATGGCCTTGGAGATATTAGGCCTCTTCAAAGACCGACAAAAGAGGGCGCAACACGTACGTTTGTTTCTGATTGGTCGGAGGAATTCGAGAATTATAGTTGCTCGTCCCCCCGCACTCGACTCGGTTCTTGTCACCGTCTTCGGTTCTTAATTTCCAGTCGAGCGAGGAACGGACGGAAGCGGACCGAAGGAGAGTGCGGGAAATCCGTTCTGTCTCTCGCAACCTTTGATTTTTTTTTTCCTTCATTTATTTCACATTTCTTTTTATTTCAAAATAATTGGGTTATTGCGCTTGTATGTTATGATGTTTATCTTTGTTAATTCGGTAAATATTTGCTTTCATTTATTTATGAAATGTTAATTAATTCTTGAGATAGTTTTGTTTACTTCATCGAGTGCCATGGCAATGAATGCAAACACGTGGGTTCGCAAGGTAGTGGCAATGACATTTGCAAATGCGTCAATTTTTCATGTCACTTCTTTGTGGCGTCATGGAAACATGCCGGGAACTTTATTTCTATACAGTGCGCCTCAAAAGTTTATACTCTGTCTAACGAAATTTCAGTGGGCGTATCCAATTAAATTTCCAATTTCAATTGTTAGACATTGTTAATTTTATTACTACTTTGCAACAATGACTAACAACTGAAATCGGAAATATAATTGGAAACCCTCAGTCAAACTTTCGTTGAACAGAGAGTACAAACTTTGAGACTCACTAGATAGAAACAAGAAATTAATCCCCTCGAGGAGGATATAGGAAAGTACCGGAAGCCCTGAGTTCATCTATTTTTACCCATTTATCTGCACTTTTAGCCCCTCAAAATTTTTTATAAAAAAAAAAAATGATTTTCTCGAAAGTAATATTTAGAAAATATAAAAGAGCTCTATCTTCTTTCCTTTCTCATCATTTCCCATCGAATGATAAGGTGCGTCTCAAAAGTTTAAAGAAACATGTTTTTGTTCAAAAGAAAAAAGACTATTGAAGGTACATACACATGCTTTAATTACTAGCTGTACAAAGCACTTAAAAAAAACTCCTGAAAATATTATTCACGAACACATAATAGAAATAAAAATATTTAACAAAATGGAATTTTGCGTGTCTCAAAAGTTTAAAGAACGACAGAAAAAACATTGCATGAAATAAACAATGGCTTAAATTGAACGACCATTTGCCTTGATTGTTTCAAATACTCTGCTCGGCATTGAGTTTATGAGGATGAACAAAGTTTCTGGTCTTACATTGTACCATGCATCTTCAATTGCTGTTTTCAATTCATCAGTCGAAGAAAATTGATGTCCACCGGCATAAACTGCACGAGACATGATTCCCCATAGATATTCTATGGGGTTCGAGTCTGGGCTTCTTGGGGGCCACGTCATAACGTGAATATTTTGTTTTATGAACCACTCCATTGTTGATCGTGAAGTATGGATGCTGGCGTTATCCTGCTGGAACACGAATTCCGTGCCACACAAATGATCACAGGCGGGCAACAGATACTGTGTAAGGGTTTCTTGGTATGTCAGGGAATTTTCTCTTCCACTGGTGAAAGCCAAATTGGTAGTACCGTTGAATGCGAAGCCGCCCCAAGCCATGACAGAACCACCTCCTTGTTGTCTTGAGTAAAGGTCTTCGGTTCCTGTCGTAGGTCGTGGCAGTATGACGCCCACCCATCAGAACCATCCAAGTTCCACTTCTTTTCATCACTGAACAACACCGACATCCATTCGTCTTTCCAGGCTCTTGTGCCCAACGTAGCCTGTCTTGAATGTGCTTGGCAGTCAGAGGCGGTTTCTTCATTTTTTTGTAGACAATATGCCCACTCGCAGCTATTCGCCATGTACAGTGTATTTCGATATGTTTAACCCAGTCACGTTTTATATCTGGCGAATAGAAAGATTTTGTGTGGCTGTCAGTCGACAATGCGTCTGTCTTCGCGAGTTGAGGTAACTTTGGGACGACCAGATCGTGGTTTTTGGTGGAACGATGAACTCCTCTTCAAGACATTATAAACCCCTGCAGTGGATTTTCTAGTAATTGTGACAATATCAGCAACAGATAGTCTGTTGGCTTTCAATCGCCAGATTTTAACCACTTCATCGATTGTGAATTGAGATTGCCGAGGCATTGTCGTAGGTCAATTGTGAGTGGAAGAAAAGCTTTCTTTGAAAAAAATGACTAACTGTGCAACAGATCAATACCCTGTCGCTCGCAAAGTTACATATTGGACGTCTCCATTCAGCATCTGAAGGTAGTTCTTTAAACTTTTGAGACACGCAAAATTCTATTTTGCTGAATATTTTTATTTCTATTATGTTTTCGTGAATAATATTTTCAGGAGTTTCTTTTAAGTGCTTTATACAGCTAGTAATTAAAGCATTTGTATGTACCTTCAATAGTCTTTTTTCTTTTGAACAAAAACATGTTTCTTTAAACTTTTGATATATCACATGCCATATGTTGCCATAGTTCTAAAGACCAAGTGACCGCCACCCCCCCCCCCCAACTCCGACCCCACTGGGATAAATTGGCCCAAACTTCATAGTAATGTAGATCTTGTCTAGAGGAATTTGCATATCGAATTTGACTTCTTTACATTACCTAAATATCATGTAGATTACTTGGCCCCCTCTAACTCCGACCCCAATGGGCCAATCAAATTAAATAGTGAAGTAGGACATGCCTAAGGTAAGCTACGTTCCGAGTTTCAACCTTCTACATCAAAAAATGTGGAACATATGAAGGGGACGGATAGACAGAAGGGTATTGTAAAACCAACAAGTGCTCCATTTTTCTGATCCTTAATAATGGAAATACGCACTCGTATTATGTTGTTAATGATTACAAAGAATTATTGAATGCAAAACAAATATTAACATTCTTAATGAGAACCGAAGAACTGTGGATAAAACCTACATAGAAGAACAAAAACCAACCTCTTGTCCACAACAATTTATTTAGCCATATGCGCATTTCGGTTACCTTGTACCCATCATTCAGCGGAATACGGAGTATGAGAGCCGCAAAGCGAGTGATATAACATGAGACAACCAATTAAACAAAATATATACAAAATAAAAATAGAACCAATCAATAAAAAATAAAAGAACCAATTAGATAAGATGTATAAAATACAGAAAATGACAAATTCGAGGAAACAAAACAAAACAGACCAACCAATTGGAAACAATTCTGAAGTTGGCAAGACTGAATCTTTACAATGTCAAGTAGAAAAATTATTATTCAAATCCCCAAAGAGGCCATTATCACCGTTTAACAAAAATTTGGAATCCTTCTTAATTTCTAACGTCTCGCATAACGGCCCCATTGCGAAGTCTGTACAGGGGACTCCATCATGTGACATTTCCACTAAAAACAGCCACAAAGGCCAAATGCAGTCTTACTGCTCTCATGGGCCGTAACAGTGCACTTTGTGCCGACAATAAGCTACTCCTCTATAAGAGGAGGCTATTATTCGGACAATCCTGATTTATGGCATCGATCAACTTTTTAGACACACTTTCATAGATTATGTAATTTGTATTGCACAGCAAACGCTTAATTCGTTGAAAAATGCAAATTTGTAGCTTATTCCCAATTACAATATTAATAGTTAACACTTGTGAAACTATTATGACATACTTTTTCAACAAATAGAAAGCATTTCAAATAAATAAAAAATTTCAACGGAATTCTGTCCTATTGGACTACTTCTCCTGCGCTTTAAATCTTCTACATTCATAGTATTACATTTCAGATGAATGAAGAAATGCCAAGATATACGTTTATTCCTACGGTCACATGTTTACGTGAACAAATTTTCATTGTTACGGCGCGGTTCTTGTCGCTCTTGAGACCAGCGAGCGCGGGTTCGAATCCTGTTGAGGGTACAGATGTTTGTGTTTGTCTTCCAAGTTTGGAAGATCAAGCAAAGCCTCAGTAGGCTGATCCCTTGCTAGGTTAAATTTCAAATAGATCCAACGGTTATTTAAACATCTCGACATTGAAAAGGTAAAAAGAAGAATAGAAAAGTTAGTTAGTATCTGTAGAAATAAGTTTAGGGTTATATCACTTTAATTTACTCATTGGAGTATGAACATTGTCAACATCTTCATCATTGGGCGAGGTCAAAAATGCTAATGAGTTAGTGAAGAAAATCATTGTTGCTACGATAGTCAACAATACGTTAACAATCGAGCAATAGTCATTACTTCACCAACCCAACTCGGTGTTTGCATTTTTGATTTTGCCCATTGTTGGGGTAAGAAAATTCAATCATAACAATGTCTGTCCATTATTAGGAGCTTCAGGAGAAGGCTACTTATAAGAATGCACGCTTGGTCTGTACGTTTATCCAGCCGTCCGCTGTTTGCACGATACCTTGAAGCTGATTAGCTTTTTCAAATTCTGTTTTCAGAAGTATGACCATCAAGGTCTTAGCTTGGCTGTATCAACTTTTCAGGCTTTTTCGTGAACCTCTTCAAGTCGAATTCACATGCTAAAACAGCGACTGTAAAGAATACCAAGATAATGGCATGTCATAACAAACGATTCGTCAAGAATGACTACGTTGTTGCTTTCTGTTCATCTTTTAAGCATTATTGACATGGGCATGCGCACGTGAAATCGCTTTGTCGAGGCGCAATAACTCAATCACTCAATAATTGTACTACGTTGAGCAATAAAATAGACGTAAATTTGAAAAGAATTAAATTAATTTCCGTTGATTATTATAATCTGTCCAACGAAAGTTGGAGTGGGCGTGTCCAATTAAACTTCCGAATTCAATTCTTAAACATTGTTGCAAAGTAAAATTAACATTTGAAATTGGAATTTAATTGAACACGTCCACTCCAACTTTCGTTGGACAAGCTATAGTAACTTTAGTTAGACTTTAAATTCTCGAATTTAATATTACTTTTACGTCACAGCTTAAGTTCCTTCCTGAAATGTTTACAAGATTTTATTATAACTGAGTTTTTCAACCGCAATAATGACTGCCAAGTTTGTTTGTTTTTTAGTACTGTTATACACTTTCTCACTCTAACTTGAGACTCAGCAGGCCCAATGAAATCCTGAAATGTGTTCATGCAACACCACCTAAAGATAAGACCTGGGCGCTGAAACGTCATTACATAGTTACACGTAGCCCACGAGAAAGACAGGCCTGGGCACTCAAAAGTCACCTGACCACAGTAGTCTGAGCAACAATACAAACTTCATTGTTTTCAACAAACGAAAAAACACCGATTGTTAAAAATCCGAGATGGGGACAATGAAAGTTGGATTGTTGCTCAGACTACTATGGTCAGGTGACTTTTGAGTGCCCAGGCGTGTCTTTTTCGTCGACTACGTAGTTACATCACCTCAGTAGGGAATTCTTAACCGTATTTCCACCAATAATAAGCCCTGAATTTTTCCTACTGAGGTGGTGTAACAATGTAATGACGTTTCAGCGCCCAGGCCTTCCTTGTCTTTAGGTGGTGTTGGTTCATGCGAGCTGTAGCTGTCCCTAAAGTTCACCTTACAGGATGGCAGAAAAATAGCTTAAACACATGACAGCAATAATAATCAACAACTTTTCTTACTGCGGAAGAGAGAATGAAAAGAATGTTCCCGTTGATTAGTTACTTTAGTCACGTGATAGCAAAGCCTTCAGAAATGACACTATATGAGATTGCGAGTGAACACCAGAACAAATGTACACATAATAACCGATTCAACAGTGTCAAATTAGAGTGAGAAAGGGTTTTGCGGGTAAACAAAACCGGGCTATCGCTGAAGAAAAGTCGCCCAAGCCTCCACGGAAAAAAAATATGAATGCTATTAAAGTAGGGTGCTACGATTAAAAATAACTGTAATTTTGTATATTCCAACATGACGAAAATTATACGATCCTAGAATATTTATTTCACAGGTAAAAAATGTTGAGAAAGGTTTAAGTTTAAAATGCGCGAAAACAGTCGGAAATAATAGTTTTTATCTTCAACCACCCTTTTCTTTATTTGGTAACCGTTTATTTATTTAATTGCTGTTTTTTTCAGCTTATTTGATCTTAATTCTAGCATTTTTTAGTAATATTGTGGAGGAATAATTGTCTAAATCAAATTTTCAATTAAATTAAATTTGAAACGATTATTGCATGCGTCCTTCTTACACAATAAAAATATTTCCAATGTAGAAAATAAGGTTCTAAAATTGCATTTACAGTCTGTTTCATAATTTATTGGACACTTCAAAAATGCAAAACTACGCGGTGGTTTTTGAAAAAACAATCCTATATGTTTACTTTACCATTACACTAACACCTGTGAATAAATAATATGTAAACAGCACTGCGTGATACTAAACAATATTTTCTGCGAAAAGTACATTCCGACTGTTTCACATTTCATTGGACATACGTTTTCTACCTACTAACTGATAATGTTCCCACCCATTTTGTTAAAAACCCAACCCCCCTAAAAATGGAATAGGCTCATTAGAATGTGTAGATAAGACTAATTCAATTTGTTCATCATACTCTTGAAAATGTGTCCACGAAAGGAATTAAGTGATGCTGACAAACAAATTATTCGCGTCCATCGCGGGAATGGAAAGTCTATTCGAGAGATTTCTGCTGTGACAGGTACAGCTAAAAGTACACTTGCCTGGTTTCTCAAACAGGAAGCAAACCCACGAGTGACAAAGAAACGAGGACCCAAGCCAAAACTGACGCCTCGTATGAAACGTGCAATTGTTAAACAGGCATGCAACACAGGACAGTCTACCTCACAAATAGCCGCTCAATTATCCTGTTCGATATCTCACACAACTGTGTGGAGAGTACTCTCATCAACCGACCACGTAAAATACGCTAAAAGAAAGGCCAAACCACCCCTGACCCAACAACATAAAGAACATCGCCTTGCTTGGTCACATGATCATATGAGCTGGACAGACCAATGGATGGAAGTTCTGTTTACAGACGAAAAGAAATTTAATCTTGATGGACCCGATGGTTTTCAGAACTACTGGCGTGATCTCCGGATGGAACCTAAACTGTTTTCTAAACGTGTGCAAGGTGGTGGTGGTGTTATGGTTTGGGGTGGGTTTTCCTACAACGGAACAACACCACCAGCAATCGTCTCCGGGCGAATGGCTTCTAAACAGTACCAGGAAGTTCTCGAGGAACATGTGTTACCATTTGCCAAGAATATCTGTGGAGAGAACTGGATTTTGCAACAGAACAACGCGCCCTGTCACCGATCAAGAGCAACACAACAGTGGCTTCAACAACAAAACATCAAGGTTACGACATGGCCTGCACGTAGCCCGGAACTTAACCCCATCGAGAACCTTTGGGGTATCTTGGTTAGACGGGTATATGAAGATGGGAGCTGAAAACGTCAATCATCAGTGCCTTGTACAATATTGAACCAGAAGTATTCCAAAACTTAATTTCTTCCATGCCTAAACGAGTTTTTGAAGTTATAAAGGGCAATGGTGCTTCTGTTAAGTTCTAAGAACACTTTCTATTTCTTTCATATCAAAGGTTATTGGATTGCTATTATGTCCAATGAAATGTGAAACAGTCGGAATGTACATTTCGCAGAAAATATTGTAAAGTATTTTATTACGCAGTGCTGTTTACATATTATTTGTTCACAGGATAGATCGGTTTTGATGACAGGAGTGCTTAAAAATGGAGCTATTGCATGTAAAATAAATGTTTTCATGCATATATAGAATGAAAGTTGTTTAAAAACATTCATTCGCAAATACACAACGGCAGATGGATAACTTTTTTAAAATTCGTTCGTTTGCTTCTCTCTTGTTTTAATGCTTACAAAAAAAAATTCGATTGTTTGTTGCGATAATCGAATATGTTGTCTAGCCTATGCAGTTTATGCTCGAGTCAAATTTTTGTTAAATGAAATTTATTGGAAGGAGCGTATTTTGCTCGAGTGTTGCGATGACGTCATTTCCTCGGCTATTTTTATTGAGGGGAAGGGGAAATTAATCCTTGTTTATGTTGCGTGCGTAATCAGATGAATCGGTAATTAGTCGTAATCCCCGCCAGATGGGTGAGGCTGGTGAGTGATGAACGGCCGAGAGAGGTCGCGGGTTCGAACACAATTTGATTGATAAGACGCAACGGGAGATCTTTCAGGAGCTTTAAAGGGAATTTGTTGCATAAAATTGATTTTTATAAATGAGCCTTTTAAGAAGTCCCCTCCTCTCCTCGATCGAATTATTTTTTTAAAGTCGAATTTTACGGGTTAATTGCCGTTCTCTGCGGCCTATAATAAGACGAAGACGACGGCTGGAGCTTCGATTTGCCTCGTCGTTGTTCACTTCCTCCGCCGAGACTCGTAAAAACGTTGATAAGATTGGTTGCCTACACAAACTAGAGTAGCAGTGGGTTTTTAATAACCTCTCGTAAATCATTTGTCGTCTTTCCATTTGTTATAATTGTTTTTCGATAAGTTTTTAAGTGGAGATGGAGGAATATTCCGGCGATCGTGACCAAACCGTTTGGTCGAATAGCGCTGATCGTTGAGTATTACCTTCGAAGCAAATTAAGTTTCATCTGTAATTGAGTGAAGTCTAACACTATCTCCTTCAAAGTGTATGTTTTGAAGATCGAGTTTCAATTTGATAACTTCTCCAAGTAAAGGCGAAGTATTAAATTGTCTGCTTTGTTTCAGTCGGTGCAAATCGTCTTACGGAAACATTTGTATCAGAGGATTTATATTTCATGATTGAAGTTTAACAGTTGATGATTTGATCAATTAACGAAAACAGGGGAGTACGGGGATAATTACTAGATGGAGGAAGTATGATATTAAGTCATGTCTGAGAATTAACTTCCCTTTTTTTAGTTTGTTAATTTAGTTTATTACTTTCTTTTTTTTGTTAGTCGATCATTCCATTCAGGGCTCTAGATCTTACAACACAGCATATTTTACAATTCGTTAGCATACATGCCAGACATTTACTGAGCTCTTATTCTTACATTAACGATGATTATTGGCAAGAATTATCGGTGAAATTCAGTATTCTCGTGTATTCTTTCCGTCCGACATCGCATCACCAGCAGTCGTGTTCGACGATTGCACTATACAGTATATCAACTGAAATCATAAAATAAATTTTTAAAAAATTCAACATTTCATAGTGATGAGTGAATGATTTGGAAAAATTCTCATTTTTTTTTTTACAAGAAAATAATTACGTACATGCAAATCCGTGATAAGCTTCTAAGGAGTCTTGATGTCAAAGTCGATTAATTAACATTGTTTTCCTAAATATAACCACACGTTCTTGTTTTCTATACCAAAAAGGGTATTTTTCGTTGTAGAAAAGAACGCATGAAAGAATTCTAGAATATAAAAAAAGTTTCCTGCTCTATCTCTCTGTACGTGGCACGCTTTTCTGGGATTTTCATTTGCTGAAAGTGATGATGATGCAACAATACTTTCATGTTCTGTTGCCTTGGCAATAGAACATTCCTTTCCAAGAATTATTAACAAAGATCAGTGCAGCAGGCGATATAGATACGTCAGTCTCTCTCGAGGGGTCAAAGGAGATACACGTGTCTCTTTTCAGTTGTTTAATAAACGTTGTAATTCGCACTCTGTGGTGAAAACGACACAGCGTCGAACAAGTGACTGCTTCCTTTGCCGCCTTTCCGCTGTCTCTCAGTAGACTGCAAACTGGCCATAACCTCCAGTTACTGCTCATTGTCTCCAAGAAAATGTTAGGTTTTAATAACTATCAACTAGCAGGGCATACTATTGAGAGGTATCTCATTACCAACAATGCAATGCAAAGATTTGTGCAACAATAGGCCCGTCGTGTTTGTATCACGGTCTATAGATATTCATGGTCCTCGAGCTCCACTGTTAAAATGAAACTAAAGTTTCTAGCTCCCGGTAGGGCGGGAACTCTATTGAAAAGTGGCGCTGCATGTACAGTCATCAAAGGGAAATAATCCACACTTGAATTTTACTCTAAGTTTTACCGTTTCATTATTAATTTATTTTTAATAATTTAATATTACATTTAGAGTTAACATTATTAAGATTATTAAATTTAAATAATTATAATTAAAAAAGCTATTAAAACAACACATTAGAATGAAATGTAATAAGTATTAAATTCGTGTGGATTATTTCCCTTTGATGATTGTACAATCGGCCCAACTGCGTCGCCCTATCTGCAGATAGAACCTTTACTTTGATTTTCAGTTTCAATGAAAAACTCTATCGCAGGTCACGGTTGGCCTTTGTGCGATCTATGCGGCACCTGGCGCCATCTGTTGTCCTTAGCTTCTCGAAACAATGGAAAATGGCCGAAGCTCCATGACCATGTATATCTATAGACCGTGGTTTGTATTAACAAGTTTATCAACATGCAATTCACCAACAATATGCACGGACCAACAATCTATATCTAATGATCAACAATGCTACACTCACATCAATTTCCAGATCGTAGGACTCATTTTATTAGGTTATAGCTCTCTGACTCGATTATAAGAATACAGTACTTCGTAGATAAGTTTTACCATCAATCTTCAAGCGTTTATGAAACCCCGACTCATCTAACAGCGCCATACACAGCTTTACGAGCCAAGTCATAGGAAATGGGAATCATTTCCGGTAGAGATACGAAATCGAGTTACGAAAACATGGCGGATAGCGATACTGGACGATTTCGCCGTTCGTGTTAGTTAGAAGAATAATACAAAATTATTAGAACTAATACTACTCTTTAATATTACTATGGATAGGACAAGTTATCTAGAGACTATCCATCAGTAGGGATAGTCTCTTCAATTCTGAGTGCGAGAACAGGCTCCCTCAAAAACCCAACGTTGAATAAGCCATTCTCCAACGTTGTTCATCTTGCTCCTTCAAATTTTACCAGTTCAAGAAAAATTGAACGAAAACAGGAATCTACGTAAGTTACACTTTTTTCTAACTTAAATTATACTTATTTAATAGTTCCATATTTATTTGCTAACACGTTTTCTTATTCATTATTCTTACGATTATTTTTTATTTACTCATTGTGATCTGAAATGCATCTCCACTGAACAGCATTCATTATTATCGACTGCTAACAACATGGCTGGTTTCTCGCAGCAAGAATGGATCTAAACACTGGAAGCTGTGTATCGGAGCCTTATAGAAAGTAAGAAGGGTGGCTGACTTAATTTCAGCACGGAGGTCGAATATGCTATTAACAAAAATAAAACGCCACTATTTCTCTTTCCATTATTGTAGGGAGTGTAAATCATTGATCTAAAACTCGTCCTTTTTTCTGTATTTCAGATTGCCAAGGATACTCATATGAGCCTTCCTCTTCAGCAACACGTGATAGTTTCCATTTAGCCTACCCAAAGGAATATAAAAAGAATCTTGCAGATTTATAATGAGAACGATGTAATGGTTACAAAAAAAATATTCCCTTGATTTTTGTGCAAATCAATTCTGTTAGGTGATGGTGGATTTATTGCATTGTACATTAGAAGTAGATTGTATTGTTAAATCAATAAATACACGTGTGTATAATCAATAAATACACCTGTGTATACACGTGTGTAAATATGACTATATAAATTTGTAAGTAGCTGTGAAAATATATAAAAAATGTAAAAATGTATAAATAGGTATATACGCGTATAGTAAGCATTCCGTTAATAAGTCTTAAGTCTTGTACAGTCGAGTCAATTGACCCGAGAATGGCGACTCGGAAATTCGGGTCAAACAACTCTTATTGATATGTGTCCGATGACTCTCTTAAATGGGTCGTATTGGAAGAATCATAGGACTCTCACAAGCAGGTCATATTAACCGCATATTGCTGTGAGTATAGGCAAAGTTTGTGCAATCCTAATAACAATTACGAATGTCCGCAATCTAGCACATTGACTAGCACATTGGATCTAGATCGGCAGCTTGAACTAGATTCGAATTTTGAAGTGCGAACGCTAGCGATCTGGATTCGAACTAAATCGACTGTCTCCAAACTCGATTCACTGAATCCTGTTCGGAGAACTCGATCGATGCTGCCAATCTAGATTCGTTCCTTCCCTTGCACGATTAAGTTTTCACAAAATGGCGTCCAAGCAATTGATCGACTCGTAATCCGAATTAAAAAACAAAATTTTATTCGACCTATGGCTTGAAAACTTGGATGGATTGAGACGTCAAAAAAGAAATTCGTCCATATACAATCCCTTGCACCTGGTGACTATAATGAACAATTGGAGTTGTAAAGCTGGGTGGAGATTAATGTCGAGTTCCCTAACTGGATAGCAGCGGTGAAGTGCGAACACTCTGTGGATCTGAAATGAATCCAATTTCTCAATGAATCTAGCTTGTATCTGGATCGACTCGATCTAGTTCTGTAGTGCGAATGAGGTATAACCGTCAAAGAGGAGAAACAAAATAGAGAGAGCGCATTCTTATGCGCCTTGAGCTATTTCGGATACCGGCATCGAGGCAAAATACCAACTGCTATTGGGGACAGATGAGAGCGAAGCGGCGCTATTAATAATTCAAAGACCGTATTGTTTAGCATTTTCAGAAATATAATTCTCCATAAGAGGAATTGCTGTTGCAAGCAGTGGCAAAGGAGATAGCAAGTAGCTTTGCGCACTCTTATCTTATTCCTCCTCTTGGTACCATTAGAATTTAACCGTGAATTTTCTTTGACCACCGATAGATGGCATTAATTTGGTAGCACGTTATGATACTATTTTGAGTATACAATAACCACTGGAAATGAGTGTCGCTCGAATTTAATGCATCGTAATAAATTTTTTTTTGGTCCCTTGACGTTTTCACGGGAGAAATACTCGTATAAATATAACGTTCATTAAGGTATGTAATGAAGATTCCATCCCAACTCTGCGAATTATAAAACAATTGAATTTGTAACAATGCATAGAGTTCCTGTTGTTCGGGCTTTTCTTGGAATTGACAGTTCTTAGAAGCTAATATTTTCTTGAAAATCTTTAAAAATGAGCATTATCTGGAAATAACGGAGAGTTAGCAGACTATTGAGAAACCGTGGAAAGGCGGCAGAGGAAGCAGTCCCTTCGCTCGGCGCTGTATGGGTTTCGTCAGCGCATTGCTGCAACAGAGCAAATGGTGAGTGGCCCAGTGGTCATCAAAGTTCGCAGGTGGCTGTCGACGATCCAAGCACGTCAACAGAATTAAAGGCGACTGCTAGACTACACCAAGTGATGAATGCCCAAGTTTTGCTTCAAGATATCGAGAGCAGAGTGCGAATTGCAACCTCAGTGGGGCGACCCGATTGATCCAGGGTAAGGGTCAATTTTTGTTGATACACCCATACCTCGTTTTACGTACGCTCGTTATACGTACTTTTCGATTTACTGTACGTACTTTTCAAATTATGGCACTAATTCGTTTTACGTATCCAATATTTCGTCATACGACCAATGATATTAAATAGAGTAGAATGGAAATACTGATCATCATCGCCACCACTATGAACTCAACTATCAATTAGCTTCAAACATGGCGTCGTTATTTCCACTCTAATAATAAATTAATCTCGTTGCACACGACGCATGCGCCGCACGCGATATTCTGTTTGTAGTGAGTCAGTGTAAGTTCTTGTTTTGTGTTGAAATTAAATGCGGAATTGTAAGCATAGTTAGCGCCTATGAATTAGACTCTTATTTTCGTTATATATTATGTTTATGAAGAAATAAAAATAATAAACTAAAGACTATAAAAAATATATACTACTGTGCTGTATTATTTCATAAAAAAATTGAAACAGATTCAATTTAATTTGTATATGTTTGTATCAAAATTATTGTTGGGGTCAAAGCGTCATCAAGGAAATTTATTTTTAATAAAGTACAGTAGTATCTCTGATGAGAGCTACATAATAAAACGTCTCACATTTTTTCATTGCCTCTATTCTACTGACCCTGAAAAGTACGTATTCGTTATACGGAAATTCGAGTTACGTACCAAGTTTTTGTTATACCGAAACAATAAGACTCAGACGTGGTATACTTTAATTAACAAGTTCTTTAATGTGAGATTCAAGGTACAGATTATAAATTAAAGTACAAGGGGGCTTGATCTAGTGGGTGCATCTCGTAAATTGACTTGCTAATAAGAATAGTTCCCTCATTCTGCGCTAATATGATCAGATTGATTAAGATAGTTCGGTTACCACTCACATGACGCCCAGATATAACGGTCCAACCTTAACACATCTTCTGATAAGACAAGAATGGGTCCCAAAAACTTTGTCCAACAACTTTAAGTGCCGATCAACTACGGAAATATGAATGCTCCATCCGACTAAAGGAAATTAGTCTCACATGTGAATCGGAATTAATCAATATCCACTCAATATCATGCAAGCCAAATAAGCAATGATGCTTAATTACATGTACCTTTCAATAACGCATGATACGAGGCCTGAGAATCATTACATCAGTATTCTACTGCAATGGCTCCATACGTCATCCATTCCATTCCGTTAAGAGGATAATCCTCGCTATCTCAGCGGAATTACACGTCAAGCAGTTCATATGTAGCAACTGCGGTAAATTGAGAGCGATTACTCCATCTCCGATTCAATTTATTAAGCAGAAATGTCCTTGTCTCTGGAAAATACCCGTATACTCTTCCCGTACAATCTCTATCGGATTCCCTTCTAAAAAAAAATTCCTCTTTAACACAGCCCGAGAAAACTGCTTTAACCAACTCATGAGCGAGCTGCTCAATTGTTTTTAACAATCACCTTCCGTTACAATACGTTTTTGAGTTACAATATATTTTTACCGATTTCAAAAAAGGAGGTTCTCTGTTTGACCCGTATATATCCGTATGTTTATATGTTCGCGATTTTCTCAAAAACTACTGATCCGATTTGGATGGAGTTTTCGCTATTCGAATGAATATTTTTCTGGGAAGGTTTTTGACCTATGAAGTCGGTTCATTTTGGTTACAAATTTTCTTGTTTACAAACGCAAACGCTGATAATGAGATGCTTTATCAAAAGACCAAAAAATTTACTGTGTCGGACAATACGAACAACAGATTACCAAGTAGCGAATAACACCACTCAGATTGTTGGAATTCCAGAGCACAAAGACAAGCGATCATATTTACCCTATTCGAAAAGCGTTTTCACTTAGTTGAATGATGTTCGGCTTCCTTGCAATACTTAATCAGTGAGATTAATCGGTTCAGGCAAGAAGTCCAATCGAATCACGTTGGATTCACGATGCCGTTTATTGTTTCTTAGCAACAGGATAGGTACGCATAATGAGTGACGTTAAACTGTTTTGATTGAAATCGGATTTTGAGCCTTTATTAGAAAAATTTTTCTTTATTATAATAAAGTGCCTAGCTCCCGCAAATGGCTGGGTTCTTTATTATTAATAAACCAATGTATTTTAGTAGTATAATAACGTGAAAACTACACGAGGAAATAAGCGATAAGTTGGAAAAGCACGCTCAACAATATGATGACGAATACACGAATTAAATCATTACATGTTTTTCATGAAATAATCAGTAGTAGAAAATTAACTTTAAGTTTGCTTCATATTTGTTTAAGTATACATCTATTATGGTAATTCATAGGGAATAGCTATCAATCTTTCGAAATGAAATATCTTCTGGGTTTATACTTAAAGAAATAACGTATCGGTAAATAAAGTTGTATTCTCATCCATGACGGGAAAAAACTATGAAAAAATCATATATTTATGTATAATACTAAATACTATTTACTATACGATGTATCGTAATGGCTTTCGTTGTCTGAACAATTTCGGTATTAAAATATCATAGAATTTAAAAAGTAATAAGGAAAAAATAGCAAAGTTCGATATACAGAAAAAATAAAGTAAATATTTATTGATGAAACTAGGAAAGAAAATTCCACAGCCTGGATTCGAACAAAGAACCTTCAGCTCTTCGAAGGTTCCCGGTTTGAACTCAGGCTGTGGAATTTTCGTTTCTGTTTTCATCAATAATTTAAACATCCGAGGTTTGGCATAGGATAAACCCTCCTTGAACATTCTTGAGATATTCTTAAATATTTATTGCTTTATTTTAATAAGTGCGTTAAATATTTCATCTGCAAAATCTCTCTTACTGAAATAAAAAGCAGCGATGAATCTTTTCTTTTAAATTTACTGTAATTCGCCCAGACCAGTCATAAACCTCATCCATATTTCCATTCTGGACGTCCAAGTCCATTTTAGACTTTACGATGTTCGTTCAAACTGTAGAGTCTATTTCAAAAGCGTTTTCACTTGCTTGGCAGGAGTTGAGCTAACCGGAAGTTGATCGGTTATAAAGTCTAGTAATTTGAACGAACATCGTAGAACTTTAAAATGGACTTGGTTGTCCATAGTGGACTTGTGTGAGCGTATTACGCTATTTTTAACTGAAAAGATTAATCGCTGCTTTCTAGTGATTTTTTACTAATTACTTTTTAAATTCTGTAATATTTTGATAACAGAAATTGTTCATGCCGCCATATATTATGCCATATATTTTATAAAATAACGAAAGCCATTACGATATACCGTTTAGTAATCAGCATATACAAGGCGTGTCCGGAAAGTAAGTACCGTTTAGAAAAAAAAACTCATACATGTTTCTCAAAGCAAAATTTATTTTTACATAAAAGAGCATTTCTTAAACTATTTTTCTACATAGTTGCCACCGTTGTTCAGACATTTGCCGTAGCGGGAAACCAACTTTTCTATGCCCTCTTCATAGAAAGATGCTGCCACTGCTGAACATAGATTTTGCAAAACAGTTTTTGAAATTTGTGGAAACCGTTTGTAATGAGGTTCATTACAAAGCATTCTTATTGTGAACCGTCTGCTTTCACGAATTTTCTCATTCACTTTTACAATCAAATCATCATTGACAGCAGAAGGCTGCCCACTCCGTGCTTCGTCATGAACATTGGTTCGTCCATCATTAAACTGCCTAACCCACTTTCTCGCTACTCCATCAGTCATTACATTTTCCCCATAAATCTCTACAAGTTGACGATGAATTTCAACTGGCTTAACATTCTTTGCGTATAGAAACCATATTACAGGACGCACTTCACAGACCGCGGGCTCAGAAATTGTCTTAAACCTTTTCACCGATCATTAACAAATGTAAACACAACACAATCCGGCTGTAATGGCGTCAGTGGAAAGATAATGAACCAGTGAGACGAGTGTGCATGCTCGGAACTGCGACACTACCGCTGCGGTGGCAGTAGAACGAAACGGTACTTACTTTACGGACAAGCCTCGTACTAGACTACATAACTACTGTATATGCTTTTTTTATAAATTAGATACTGTATTGTTATACAGGGTGTTTCTAAATGATCATCTGTATTATACATGTTTATTACTCAAAAACTATTACAGTTTTTAGCGTGATTTTTTTTTTTTTATTCGCGAAGAAAAACTCAAAAAGTTTCTTAGCCTCGCGTGAGTTGATAAGTTAATACGTGGTACCATTGTTGGCGCGTTGCTCCATTTTTCGCGAGACTCAGTAAGAAATGGCGAGTGTTCACACACAGCAGAACAAAAAAAAAATTGAAAAAATAGAAGACTGAAGATCGTTCTGTCTACTGTACAAGGAGCATTGACAACTGAAGACAAAGGATATTCCCTGAGATGCCACTCATTCTTCGACTGCTCGTGTGAGCAAATTTGCATACGAGTGGGGTCAAGACCATTAGCTTTTCAGGGTAACGACTCATTCATTCTCATTCATTTTCAAATGTACTGTTTTCTAATAAGTAATAAAGTTCTAATAAGTTTCTAATGAGTTTTTCTGTTTTTGTCTACATTAGCTAGCCATACCTTTCACTTTATCCACTCGATAAAGGTCAGGGGATGAGATTTTTTTTCACCGGGTTTTTGCTAAACCGACATTTTACATGATGCTCTACAACTTTCTAAATAACACTTGGGGTCTACCCCTACCCCTACAAAATTAAAAATTTTCAAAATTTACCCCTTCACCCCCAGGGACGCGAAATGTTCTTATTCGGAATTAGGGGACATTAAAACCAAATAATCAATATTCATTTTCCCTAAATCTGTTCCCCTTGAGTCGTTATTTGGACCTAAAGACGGGACACCAATTATGAAACACCCTGTAGACTAATGATAGAATAAAATGACCTTACATTCGCGTTTTTTATGTTAAAATATGCAAAATTTACTGCATAAATGTATGATTAAATTTGTGGTACATTTGTTTAATTTCAAGCTGTGAGTCTCGCAAATTCTTCGGAACAAGCTGTGTTTGTCGCGAATTGTCTTGTAACGAAATGTCGGTATCCCCATTCACCTAAGTGAAAACGTTTTTGGAATAGACTGTACAAAAGCGTTTTCACTTGCTTGGCAGGAGTTGAGCTAACCGAAGTTGATCGGTTTTAAAGTCGAGTAGTTCGAATGTAGTAGTTTAAAATGGACTTGGCCGTCCAGAGTGGAAATAGGGACGAGTTTATGACAGGTGTGGACGAATTACAGTACTTTTAACTGAAAAGATTAATCGCTGCTTTTTATTTCAGTAAGGTAGACTTTGCAGATGAAATATTTAACGCACTTATTAAAAACAAAGGGATAAATATTTAAGAATATTTCAAGAATGTTCAATGAGGGTTTATCCTATGCTTAAATTATTGATGAAAATAGAAACGAAAATTCCACAGCCTGAATTCGAACCGGGAACCTTCGAAGAGCTGAAGGTTCCTTGTTCGAATCCAGGCTGTGGAATTTTCTTTCCTATTTTCATCAATAAATATTTATTTATTTATTTATTTTGTCTGTATTTCGAACATTGATATTTTTACTTATTACTTTTTAAATTCTGTAATATTTTGTACCGAAATTGTTCATGCCGCCATATATTATGCTTATTTTTTATAAGATAACGAAAGCCGTTACGATATACCTATAGTAAACAGCATATAAATATATGCTTTTTTCATATATAAGTTACTGTATTGCTATACAGGGTGTTTCAAAATTATGTACAATAAATTTAGTGACATATTCTTCAGGTCAAAAGAAGACGAAAATGTTCTATAGCACTTTGTCTGGGAACGATTTATTTACGCGATACAGCCAACTAAACCCGTGGCTCCAAATTACAGGAATTGTTCAAAGTGCCCGCCACCAGCTCGCACGCACGCT
>JAHWFO010024398.1:1815983-1832234 GCA_023313115.1 Rhysida immarginata
ATTTATATTTCTTTTAATTAAATGGAGTTTTTATTTTTTAATTAATATACTTTATTACAACTCCTACTCTTATATAGTAATGTTAATTACTAAAATAATATAAACTAAATTACTCAAATTACTGAAAAAATGTTTTAATAAAGCAACATAAAATGCTGTTGCATAGAAGAACAGTTCAAATTTTTTTATTATTTTTTTTTTTTTATCAAACTGAGTTAAAAACTTATAAGTATCCAGATAAATATATATATTATATATTATATATTCATTAATTAAACAATCATGCACTTCTAACCACTGACACTAATCTCTATTTTTAAATTTCACTTTCTATTTATTGTACTACTTCACTTTTGTAATTTGTATCATGGAGCCCCCTAAGAACTAACTTGTCGGTTTATTACCATACTGGTCTTAGACGAGCTCCGATGTATTATACCTAACTAATAAATAAATAAATTATTATCTACAGTGTTCTCCCCAGAAAATGTTATCAGCTGGGTGGAAAGTTAAAATAGCCGGGCGGACAAAAATTAAAAACAAATGAAATACTAGCAGTTTTTCGTATATTCAGCCGGGCGGCCACCAAATTCAGCCGGGCGGCGCGCCCGTTGAAAAGGGCCTGGGGAGAACCCTGATCTACGATTGGGATTATTGAATGCAACATCAAACATTGTGTTTCGAATAGAAACAGCTACATATGAATTTGACTCAAAAAAGTAAAAGAAAAAAGTATTTTAAAATCTTATGATAACGTTATTTTCTAAGATAACGATATTCAGTAACGTAACACCTACCATAACGAAATCAAGTAACAAAAAAGCATCACTTAACGAAATCTAATAACAAAATGCGTAACGTAACGTTATAACATAACGTAAATCAATTCGTTCCACAGCTCTGGGATTTGAATATTACTGCGAATTATTTGTTGACTAATAAGAAGAAACAATGTTCATAAGCACCTTCTGCGCAAAAATGTTCAGGCATCGTCCGACGTGATTCGAATTTGACTTCTTGCCTGAACCGAGTAATCTCACGGGTTTAATGTATTGCAAGGAAGCCGAACATCATTCACCTAAGTGAAAACGCTTTTGGAATAGACTGTATGCCAGGCTTCTTTTATAGTTCAGTGTGTTTATGAAGAGGTGAGATTGTGGAAGCTATGCTTCAAGTTCCACTCCATTACGGAAAAACTACACTGTTAAATTGTCGATTTTCTATTATCACTTTCAGGATAATTCTCTATTATCTTCCCTTATGACCGGGGTTAATTAATAATAATAATTTTTATGCATTTTGTATTTTGAACTTGTTCTGTAACATCCAAGTTTGTGACTTGTAACTTCGCACTACTTCGTGTCAATCATGTAACGAAGACTATATCAAATTTTAAAATTCGCGCGTATTTTATCTTGATCGACGAATTCCCACACCGTTGACTCGAAGATGTTTGAAGATAACTTGGCGCTGTTGAGATGGCCGTCCATGTCTCGCAACTTTACCTTGCAATTTTTTTCCTTTGGGGATAGGCTAAAGGAGCTTTTATGTGTCTCCAATGCATTACTTGGCATGCCAGCTAAATTGAATTAGCTCCGGGACCGCATAACCTCTTTTTGATGACCATCAACAGAGTTGAAGGACTGAACAAGATTAATTATAAAATATGCCTCAAAAGTTAATCAAGTTTTTTGAAAACTTTTTTTTTTTCACAAAATTTTTTAATAGCTTTTTAGATGTATCACCAAATTAAGAAGTCAGATTTTTATGCCAGTTGACCTTTATATAACATTATTTGGTTTCTATCTTAAAATGTAAGCAAAATTTAAACGTAAACATAATTTAAAATGAAAGATGAGCATTGTATCGGAATGAAAATGGTGATGTAAAGGGCGTTACACTTGAGCATTTTATAGCCAGTTGAGCGGCAGATCTAGCATTGAAACCTCCCACTGTCTATATACTTGTACATGTAGTTAGTGTTTCCTTTTGTTGATTGGACCACGTACGCTACCTAACAATGCCCGGGTTCCTTTAACCTTATTTTTAATAAAATTTTCAATATTTCTAGGGAACCCGTTTTACAGAAATTTGAATGCATATATAATTAAACATTTTTGAACCTATATTTTTCTTCTTCAGTTGAGTTTATGACTGCCTATGGCCGGATTGCTCCATCAGTGTTGTCGACCTAGATCTCCATAGAGACTATTGTATTGTTCAAAAATTGAATTTCATTGAAATTCGAAGAGAGTTAGGGATACTTGATGAGAAACGGATTTTTTCAGATTCAGCTGATTGAGATAATTTTTGAAATTGTCATACTTCCTCGTAAAAAATACCAAAATTTTATCTTTGTCTGAATTATGTTTTCTACATTCAAAAACTACCTCAGATTCTACTCAATGTTATTCTGAATATGAGAATTCAAATAATTTTTCCGAAAATATGGAATCTTTTATTAAGTACTAGCAAAGGCACTCGGCGTTGCCCGGAATAATTATAGTTGTAGGAAAACAATAACCTCAAGAAGTTAAATAATAATTCAAAATTGGTTTTCAGTAATTATACAATTTCTTGTAGTAGACGTTCCTGATGTTCAGAAGTTTCAGACATCTGGATAACGTTTTGTCTCTGACCAATACTCGGTGGCATTTCGTTAGAAATAATTAACACGTATCCTTCGAACGATAATAAAATACACATTATACAGTTTGCTTGTTGATTTGAAGAGTCGAGTTGACGTATGCTTTGTCATCTGTTATGTCGTAAATTGTCGCAGGAGACCGGCGGCGTCCTTTTATACCCAACCCACTGGAAGAGGAAGGGGAAGCTCCCATCGCGTCTGGAAGGTTCTACACCGTTCAAGAGCTTCAAACAAACAAATCGTCTGAATATTTGTTAGGGATCTCAAGGGTGGCACATATATCTCTTTTCCTCCTCGAAAGAGACTGTCCTATGTACACTGAACGACCATTTTATTAAAGACACCTCTTACGGAAAATGAATCTGCTCCCAGTGACACCTAAACAATGGAACAGGCCGAAGTGGTGTATAATAGGGATGCATTGGATCACAAGAAGCAGTCAGCAGCAGAAGTGAACTGAATATGGGTAAATCCAAGGATTTGACCGACTTTGCCCGGCGTTGCTCGGTCTATTTGTTTGATGAAATTTTGTAATATCTGAATTTGAACATGAATAAGAATAAATGAAAAATCCTAAGAGTTAATAAAATAAATATTCACTTTGGAAAAACGAAAAAAATTCTTTAGAATGCTCGCACCGGAATTTTGTGTCCGATTGGGTTTGCCCAGAAAAATTCGACATTGCATCTTTATCATTTTAGTATATCAAAGAAAGGCTATGGGTATTGAATTATTTCTGTCTATATTTAAAATACTTCTTAAATGGATTGAAGGAGTTCAGGAACCTTTCAATATACAGGATAAATACAAAAGTCTGAACCCCCCTTTTATTTTTTGAACCGAAGCAGATATGTCAATTTTGATGAATCCAATGAATAGGAAGTTGTGGGTGGCCTATCCCATGGTGCACTTTTCATCATCCCAAATATGCAAATTAGGACACATTCAAAATTTATCTCAAAAACCGTAAGGGATAGAGAAAAAAACCCAATTGCAAACTTGTTTAGCATAAAAAAGTGATGCAATGATTGAACGTTCATTTCCATGAATTTTTAATAAAGAGTAGAAACTGAAGATGCAATTACAGAACATTTGTTTCCAAGAGTTATTAACAACGAGCATAAAATGAGTATAGCAGTCGATATAGATAGGGCAATGTCTATCGAGGAGGCAAAGGAGATGCAGGTGTCTCCCTTGAGCTCCCTAACAAACGTCCAGACGACTGGCGAATATTTGTTTCTTTGTTTGGAAATGAAAGAGAAAGAACGATTATTTGCCAGAGAAACTCTGCAGCTAAAAGACAAAACGCTGTCAGCGTGTCGGAAACATCTGAACAACGGGAGCTTCGTCCAAAGCAGATGGGGTATAAGAGCTTCCACGTCAAGCGCAAGCGAAACTTCGAAGAAACGGTATCAGGGTCTAAAATATCCAGTGATATTTCCCGGTGGTGAAGATGGATATCATTTTAATCAAGAGGAGAAATAAAGTCCCGGGCGACGCCGGGTTATCAGCTTGTTAAATATATAAGCTTAATCCACACATTATTTAATTAAGATATAAGCTCATCCCACATAATACGTTCCATAGGGTTGCTGATCATTTGTATTTTTCACAGTGCACTAATAAACATATAAGTTAAAACAAAGTTTCTGCTATCAGTCGGCCTATTGGACCACCTGGTTCAACTTACACTACCCGTTGTGTAATTCGGACCGAATGCAAAAAATTTTAAATTTCATATGAAACCCATATCATTATAGTATTCCATAAAAAATAGTGCATCAAAAATAGTCCGAAATGTTCACTATATACCTACGTTTGAAAATTGGAGTTAAGTCATTTTGAATAGTAGTTGCAGCACTTTTCCCTTAGGGGGTTCAAACTACACGTGCCTCCCTTACATGGTCAGGTTATTTTTCCGCGCCAGGTTCTGTCTTTTTCGTCTGCTGCATTTATTTCATTACATACAATTACACAGGCCGACAAAAACTAACTTTTTAAGAACTTTTTTTAACGTTAAGAGCTGATTCTTATGCTTTTTTGTGCTAAATCCGTGTCTGACCTCGGTTTTTTTTTCCATCACCTACAGATTTATTGTTTTTCAATGAAACATTTTAAATTATTCAGAGTTGGGACTTGATAAATATGCTTGTGACCATAAATACTATGTTCGCATTGTGAGCTAATCACGATCAATACTGTGGTTAGCTACACGCAAGCGAAATGACGGTTAGCGAAATTACGATGGATGCCCTGATCATGGATCAGAATGTTCGATATGTGCCCGTACAGGTGGCGATTATGTTTAGCCTTTCTCAAGTCGGAAATATTTTCTCCCCAAACGTGTACAAGAGCTTTGTTTTCTCATCAGATCATTCGCTGCTGCGCTTTGGCTTAGCCACCATGTCTGATGTTCCTGTTTCCTGATATGACGAGCTAAAAACTCGGTTCTTGGATTGTGATCAAGAGGTAACCGTGGTTACTTGACCGTAGTCAAAGCGTAGTGCGAACATGGTATAAGATTAAAAGACCATGACTTCACAGCCAAACAGAATTTTTTTTTTTAATATAGTATCAGTTTTTTGTTTTTTTTTTCTAAATTTAAAATCAAAATTCTTCATAAATTAATGATAAAAGACAAACATGAGAGTATGTCACAAATGGCGCTTCATTGTTTAAAGCCAAGTGGATGGAATCGTTCCTTAGCAAGTAACCTTGTGAAACTGTAGTCGCCAGTCATTGTGAGAAAATCTCGTATCGAATGCGCAGCATTTTCAGAATTTTAGCTATCATGAAAACGTAATTGCTTCGCTGATTTATAAATTTTTACCTTTAAATCTTATTTTCTTCCTCCATTCGTTTTCCGGAATATCCTCTTTAAACCTTTAATAAAAAAGCCGTTTGACGATTAAGTGGGATTAACGACGACTTCTGCGGTTGGAGTTAGGCTTTATTCAGATGCTTTAATAACGTCGTTAAATGTTGTGTTTAGGTTTTTGGTGGCGGATTTACCACCCTCTCCCCGTTTTTTTATTTTTTTTTATTTTTTTTTGAAAAAGCTTTTGGACGACGGCGGCCTTTTGTCGTTGTTTGCCGAATCGCGGTGCTAAAGGGAACCTTTGCTGACCTCAAAAGCATTTCCTCTGCCCTGGATAGAAAAGCCTTTTCTGAAAGATATCTCTCTCTCCTCCTCCTCTTGGCTGTTTATTCTAGAGATTTTCGCTGACTTCATCCAGTCTGTTTATACTCGACCAGAGAACACTGTGGTTCATTTTCAAATACGGTCTCCCGAAAGCTTTCCCGCCCCCCGGAGTGATAATAAAGTAATAAAATGAAAACAAATCAAACCCTTTCAGGGTTTCCTCTAAATCCTTTTTCTGATGTTTTTTTTAAAGAGATTGTTTATATATTTTTTTTTATTTTCTTTTTTTTTTTTTTTTTTTTTTAAATTGAAGTCCCCTTTGAAGAAGTGTAGGTGTGGGAGTTGAAGATCGTTAGATGAGTCATATTTTTCAGTATTTATTTATTTATTTATTTTTTTTAAGTATTTCCTTTTGGCATTAGATGGCGCTTGACACTGCAGTTGTATTTAATTTTTTTTAACTTTTTTTAAAGCTGGGAGTACTCTTTTTCAAAGTTATCGTCGCAGCAGGAACCCTTAATGACCGTGAATTGCCGTCGTCGCTCGCGAAAATACAGTTTGGAAAAATGCTTAAAGTCGAGAAGGAATGTTAGGCATTTGCTTATCTTTTGTTTATTTTTTACTACGTAAAATAAAAATTTAAACTGAAAAACTAATTTTTGACTAATTCCTTTCGACTGCGATGCAGCGTTTCTAGGCACAGTTTGACGGATTAAAATGAAAACTGCGACAGTATTTCATTTCGTTTTAAACATTTTTCTCTGCAGTGTTTTTATTATTGAAATAGCATCATTCATCTTGTTGTAGAACCGTTGCATCAAGTTCATTTATAATGAGAAGGCGTTTGACAAGGTGGACCATTTCCTCCTTATTAAAAAACTTTTATAATTTGGATTGCATCACTCGCTCGTCAAATGGTTATGCTCATACCTTACTGATCGAACAAACTATGTTGTCATAAATGGCACTAACTCCAAAAGCTTCATATCCTCTTCAGGAGTGCCCCAGGGTTCAATCTTAGGACCATTATTATTTCTCCTGTTCATTAATGACTTACAAGATGCAGTAAAATCATCCTCTTTGTTTTTGTTCGCAGATGACATCAAAATGGGAAAAATTATTCGTACCCCTCTTGACTGCCTTGATTTGCAACTAGATCTATACTCTATTAGTTCTTGGTGTATCGAAAATAAAATGTACACTGATGAAAAGTGTCACTCGGTCACTTACTCACTGAAACATTCTCTTCATAGCTTCTCGTACACCCTTAATGGTTCTTCTCTTGAGAAACATACTACCACAAAGGATCTAGGGGTCTTTTTTAAGTACAACCTGTCTTTCACCGACCATATAAACCACATTATCTCTAAAGCCTATAGAATCTCTTATTTCATTGTTCGCAACTCCACACGTTTCAATAGCACAGAATTTTCTATTTTCTTTGTCAACTCCCTCGTAAGACCAGGCTTAGAGTATGCTTTGACCATCTGGTCTCCGTACAATGTTACGTTACAGCGGCGGCTTGAGAAAGTTCAAACTGATTTTCTACGCTCCCTTCTTCACTTATCAAATCATAAATTTTTTAATGAAAATTTATATGCTACAAACTCTTACCTCAGAGATCACTTTCGTTGTGAAACGCTACTTAACAGGCGTATTTATCTCGACGCCTGCTGCTTATTCAAATTATATAATCATATAACCTATTCTGTTAGATTTCTCGAGTTCATAAAACTACGCATTCCCAAACTAAACTCAAGAAACACTGATATATTTTATTTACCACTGACTAAGAAATGTATTACAAGCAATCTCCCTTTCAATCGATTATGTAAATTAGGCAATATATTCTCAAATTTAATTGATATTAACTTTTTAAATTATAATGAATTTAAAGTTATAATTTATGAACATGTAAACTCTTTTTGATATTACTGATGCTTATTGTAAAATTTTTTGTTTTGATGTTTTCAATTTTTGTTCTTATATTTGAATTTTGATGTTTTCAATTGTTTGTTCTTATTTTTGTTTTCCTGTAAGCTGTCATTGGGCATTTCTAGCCTGTTGCTTGCAATAAATAAATAAATAAATAAATAAATAAATAAATAAATAAATAAAATAATGAACATTCATAATCGAATAATGTTTTCGATTTATTATTATTACCAGGGTCGTTTATAAGTAATGAAAGACGCTTCTTTTCCTCACTCATTGTACTTTATTGAATTATTAAATGTCTTCCAAATTTTTTGGCTACACAAACCTAATTTCCCCACATAATTCTCCTTGCAAATCCAACCTTACTCCACCTAGATATTAGAGCGATACCAGTTCTTCATGTCTATCTCCATCATCCTCGTACTGCGGCTATGACTTTCTCGTCATCTTCTTTCTTACTCTCGGCTACCTAAATTTCAGTTTTTCTTCAGCAGCATAAGCCTTCAAGCCATACGGTAAAATTAATCGTTGCCTCGTACACATTTCTTGTAGCCTCAGCTGCATATTTGCCGAGTTTGAGTTCTTATAACAAAAATACCCGAATCTGATCAGTTATCATTGCAACTTCGATCGACAGTAGCACAAAATTAATTGACAAAATTGAGCAAATTGTTCTCAAATGTAATTGGTAATGTCTCAGTTGACATCAGCACCAATGCAAGCCTACAACTGCATATTTAAATTTCTTACACTGAATTTAAACTGCATGTACTATATCAACATTACTATCCCACCAACCTGATAAGAAAAGCATTTAAGCCATATTTTAAAAGTGGGATTTAAATTGTATGGATATAAGGTAAGATACACAGTTGAAAAGAAGAGGCCCTATTGTTGCTTTGTATTCAATCAGATTAATATGTCTTTAGGGTATTGATGTGAACCTTTTAAAATCTTTTTCCATGTTTTCGAATAGGGTGTATCGCTTTTCTGTCACTTTAGAATATGTCAGTTTTCCACCATTTCCTAAATTTCTGAACATTATTGTTTTCTTTTGGAACAATTGTTCTGGACACATATTAAACTTGTGCGGACATGGTTTGACGACATGGGTATTTAAAAACTGGATTGGCCTTCAAATATTCCCGATCTAAACCCTATTGAACATCCCTGGGACGAAATAGAACGCAGATTACGTGCCCAACCAAATCGTCCATCTTGCATAGCTGGACTCATCACAGCTCACCTGGACGTTTGGAAGGCAATTCCTGCGACTATCTTTCAAAACCTGGTGAAAAGTCTTCCCAGGCTGTAATTGAGGCAAAAGGTGGCGAATACTCCCAAAAATTTTTTTTTCGATTTTATTACTGCAGAGGCATACAGAAATTTAATTTGTCATCCTAGATTTCCTGTAACCTTTTATTTGAGAAGTAAAATTTGTGAAGATCTAAAATTCTGCTATGGAGACGAGTACTCCTTAGTGTGCTGCTTTAATCGCTTAGTGTGCGAATAAATACGAGGGAGAATCAGTCTAAATTTAATCATTGGGATTTATTATAAAATGTAACGAACCTTAACAAAACTGACTACCATTTCACACTGTAGTCTTCACTCTTATCAATGCACTTGCGCCACCTGCTTGGAAGTGCCTGGATTCCAGCAGAATGAAAGGGTTTGGCTTGTCCTTGCAACCAGTGACAATGAATAAAAGGTTTGTCTTATAGAATTCAGCCCGGTCTGCATCATGTACAATAGCTACGCCTTTCTTGAAATCTTTAACCTGAGCCTTACACCTTACACATTTCTGTTGAGTTCTCACTTTTATCGTCTAAGAAACGGATGACTGACAGCACTTCTTCCTTGGATTAGGTTTACAAGCCGATATGCCATTTTCGAAACTACCGGATATTGGTCATTTTCTCATTATATCAGCGAAAGCGTACATCAGAGTCAAAATCACTCACTAGAAAGCGTGCTACATTGTGGTAGTGGTGCAGTATTTAGACTCCTTATAAGGTCTTGGATTTTCTACTTTAGCTTGACTCTCCCTCGTATAATTATCGCTTGAAAATTCTGATCATGTTTGGCGTATAAGATATTTCAATAATTCAGTACGTACTTTTTACGTTGGTGTTCCATATTGACCACAGGTGTTTTGTGGGGGGTTAAGGCCGTGGGAATGACTCTTTCAAGATGGCCATTTCGTACCATTTTGCTTGTTCCATTCTCCCTTCGTGTTTTTTTTTTTTTGCATGTGCGTTTGTCAAATTGACCAGTTGAATATTGGAATAAGGTCTTTTCAAGGTTAGAAATTTGTTTTCTGAGTTTGCGTTATAACGCTTATAACCAGCACAATATTTCAGGCAGATACGCTACCATATATGACTGTTAGTTGTAGCATGTCGTCATCACTTTCTTGACTGAGTAATTTCCAGATCCGTCCGCTGTCTGAAAACTAAGCAAATCTTGAATCGTCGTAAATAGCCTACGTACAAGTATGTTGTGCCAAAAAAGCCAACGGTATT
This sequence comes from Rhysida immarginata, assembly GCA_023313115.1. Classification (NCBI taxonomy): domain Eukaryota; kingdom Metazoa; phylum Arthropoda; class Chilopoda; order Scolopendromorpha; family Scolopendridae; genus Rhysida; species Rhysida immarginata. The sequence continues at coordinate 1,826,236 of JAHWFO010024398.1, forward strand.
CATCTCATTAGTACACTGCATATTTAAAAAGGGACTTTTTTTTTCTCTGGACTGCATGTCCATAATAACCATGCTGACGAAGATATGTTACTAATGTTTGAATGGTTTTCGGAGTTTTCTTCGGAATTTTTTTTATTCGAAGTATGTGCTAGGTCATGCATGTTTTCTTCTAAAAAGAATAGTTATAATCATGGCAATAGATTTAACTATATCATACATGCTATTATCAAATTCTGGGTGTCTGTCCGCCCTTTTTTGTTTCTCTGTACATATCTGTAATGTTTGTTCATTTTCGAAAATTCTAGATATTAACACACAAAATAATTATTGGTATCCAACGAAATGATCCATAATATCTGTAAAAGTTAATGTCTAATGAATCATTATACGAGTATATCAGAAAGGCTCCATTATCTTTCCCTGTAAGTAATTTTGTCTGCGAAAAGGAAGTTGAAAAATGAGGAGCGAAGAACACTCGAAGGAAATTCGCCGAAGGAGTCGTCACCGTTGATCTCCCGAGAGCAGACGATTTGCCTTTGAATTCGTTAACTGTGCCATTTCACTTCCTGTTTTGTTACGCCTGCTTGTAGAAATGAGAACGAGAGGTTGATGAGAGAGACCAAGATTAATCTCGTCCGTGAACTTCCATTTTCTGGCCTTGGTGGAAAAAAAAAAAAGTTTACACGCTCCTCAGGGAGGCCAAGTGTTTTGGGGACTTAAAGAGTAAAAGGTTGCATTCGATTAATGCGCTTTGAGAGTCGAAGCTGATGCCCTCCATAAAGGTGATGATTAAGTCATGAGAGTTTCTTCAGTTTTCTCGTTAATATTGATTAGAAATAAAGATGATGAAACACAGAATATCTTATGATGAAACGTTTGAAGGACCTTTGTTGTTAAACTGATAGCAGTTGGAGTGGACTTTTACAAAGAAAAAGATCGATTGGCATTGCTACCATTTGGCAACTTCATTAAAAATTAATCTCGCCTTAAGTTTTGAAATCATTTTCTAATTAATGACATGTATTATTGTCAGAAGCGTCTATTGGTTCCTTCGCTGTTTTTCAAGTGACTTTCGAGAAAGCTGATTACTCAAAATCGATAAGTACCGATATACGTTTATCGATTCTAACCTCGTTGATGATTTGTATTAAAGTTCAATTGCCGTCGATTTAAGCCTTAAGAAACCACTCTAATTCCATCCTAAACCACTTCTTACTAGTGCGCTTCCGTCAACCTGTTTAATATAATTCGGAGATGTTTAAACTGTCTTCATACGCAAAAATTTCGGAATTGCGTGAAGAGTCCCCTCCTGCCACTGTGTTTACCTGTTTCTATTTGCAATGGACAGTTTCTGAAGTGTCATTAAAGAAAGATATAAAAATTAATCTTAGTTCTAATTTAATGTAGTCTGAATATCGGTATTTCGTAGTTTAAATATCGATTTATTTATTCCATACAAACTGTAAAATACAAACACATTGGTTAATAATGGTTATTACAGCAATTACGCCACTGGTTTGGGTAAAAATCGATTTTGAACTTATATGATGAGTCTTCATTGACGACGTTTACACGTACAGTCTATTTCCTAATTTAGTGGATACTTCATATCAAACAACATTCATTTATTCAAAAACAATGCAAACATATTTGTTGCATCAGTAAGCAATACATGACATTATATTATTTTTTTGTGTTTGTAAAAAAGCTCAAACAATCAACAAAACTGAAAACAACTTGCTTTCTATTTTAGTGGACAAAATATAAATAAGCTTAGATATAACAGATGACTTTTTAACGCAAAAAGACAACTTGTCACGTGTTTGTCATCGGACAGTCACCTGACTAAGGCAAACAAATGGCTGAAAGGAAAAAAACTGTGAGCATGAACAGGGCCAAATTTCAGCCCTCAGAGAGTCTGGCCAGTCAATTCGTGATATTGAAAAGTTATTAGGTAAACTAAAGAGTACCATTGGATTGTATTTGAAGAGAAAAAAACTCAAAACGACAACCAAAACGCCATGGGCTTGGCCGAAACTCAGCGTGACAGAATGGATATTATCAGAGAAGCTGCAAAGACTGGACACTCTGCTGCAAAGATTGCAACCGATCTGCAACTTTGGAACGAAAAGCTGTTTGGAAAGTCATGACATCATCTTCTGTTTTGCAATATATGAAGAAAAAGTCTAAACCACCATTAACTGCCACACATAAACACGTTTACAGTGTGCCAAGGATCACATGATTTGTGATGATAAATGGATTGAAGTCTTGTTCACTGATGAAAAGAAATTCAATCTTGATGGGCCAGAAGGGTTACATTCTTATTGGTATGATATTCGAAAGGAAAAGAGAGTTTTTTTCTAGGTGTGTTCAGGTGGTGGGGGAGTTATGATTTGGGGCTGTTTCGATTTCAATAGCACAACTCCGCTATCATTCATTTCAGAGAGAGTGAATTCTGCTTCCTGTCAGTTACTTCTGCAAGAATTTGCATTGCCTTACGGACCAAATATTTGTGGAAATAGTTGGATTCTACAACAAGACAACGCTCCATGTCACAGTTCCAAGGCAACAAAAGCGTGGCTGGATGCCAAAGGTGTTCGGTGTATGCAATGGCCATCCCGATCTAAATCCCATAGAGAATCTATGGGGGATTATAGTTCACTCGGTATACCATAATGGCAAACAATTTGAAAACGTTGGCTCTCTGCGCAAAGCAATTACTGATGCTTGGTTTAAATTGGATACTGAAGTCCTTCAAAAACTCATTACTTCAGTGAAAGATAGAGTATTTGACGTTATCAAACAGAATGGAGGTCCAACCCCCTTCTAAACAATTATTTACAGAAATTTGGTTTTGTCCACTAAAATAGGAAACAAGTTGTTTTCAGTTTTGTTCATTATTTGAGCTTTTTTACAAATAAAAAAAAAGTATTGTTTTTATATTTTGATGTATCGTTTATTAATGCATTGTTTTTGAATGGATATAAATGAATGTTTGTTTGATATGAAGTGTCCACTAAATTAGGACACGGACTGTAAATACACAAGAATTTTGATCGTCTTGTAATTTTCCCTAGAATGCGTGATCACCGGCGTTTTTTGGCGCCGCGTTTTCGATGAGTGTAGAGCAGTTCGCCATAGATGACAAGGCTCTACACAATAGTGAAAAATCTCCAGACACCATTTTAAAATCATACTTATATTGTATGGATAAGTTACAGCATTGGATAGAGGAACCCCAATTTTTCTGCGTTATCAGTGATATTTCTGATATCTGTTAGAATAGCCTACTATTGTGAATGCTTTTTAAAGTCATATTTCCATGCCGTGAATAGGGTGCATGCCTTTCTTCCGCCATAATACATTACTTAAATTTCTGAAAATGAATAAACCGCTTGTCAACTACTCACACATCCTTTAATGGAACGGAAGTATGGAGCTGCTTATTGGTTTTACCATGTCCATCTGTCTGGCCCTTCATATTCTCAATATCCTTTGAGGTTGAAATTTGGTACGTAGGTTGGTATGGACATGTTCTGTTTGTTTGGTACGTAGGTTGATTTGGGTTGGTCTACTAGGTTTGGAGTTATGGGTGGGTCTATCCCGTGAATGTGGTATATATGTATGTAAAGGAGTGAAATTCGATATGCAGATAGATTCTTCATATCTATACTATTATGAAGTTTGACCAGATTATCCCTGTGTGGATCGGAGCTATGAGGATAGTGGTCACGTGATTCTTCAGGAACTTATTAACAGTTTTCAAATGGCAACATATAGCATGCGATATGTCATTTTATCGGTAAAGATGAAAAACGGTTAATCAGTTCTTTTCGATTTTCTAAACACTTCGAGAAATTAAATTTTCTGAAAAAACGGAGGTTAAAAAAGGGTTAAAAGTGAAGGATAAAATGTAGGTGGGTATTTTATCCCACTTTTTCCTTACAAGCTTTATCTTTTACTATTTATCCCCAATCTTTTATCCCCCATTTTTTATCTTCCACTTTTTATTTACTTTTTTTTAACTCCATCTCTATGGGAACCAATTTCCTTCATCTCTGGGTTCTGCTATTTTCCTTTACCTTCCTTTGGGGGGGGGGGTTAATTTCTTGTTTAAGATTTATTCAAACTATTATTTTCTTGTTGTTAGTATTAGAGTTTATAATTGGCTATAAATAAGTGCAATTAATGCATTTGTATGCTTTGTGCTGAGAGGGGGGAAAAAGTTAAAAATGTAGCTTGCGATTGCAAGGAAATTTTTTTCACAAAAATGTTCAAATAAAATCTTTCGTCGTATTATACATACATAAATATGTAATAAATGTGCACAGATGAAAAAATTTCTAAATTAAAATTACATTTAAAATTATGACACAAATGACTTTCCATAGCTTAAATACAGATCAGCGAAAGCGCATCTAGCGAGAAAATTGTGGACCTCCGTCATTCTGAAAACCGAAGAGAACTGTTTAATTCAGCTGTTAGAAGTGTGCTCGTTCCTCATTTCCTTTTAAGTTAACTCGTATGAACTGACTCATCTCTTCAGATGTGGATCTCATTTTAAATTCATGTACAGAATTAATGAAAACCTCATTGGCAATTTAAAATTTTTCTTTGAACTCGGTTACCGAGAGTTTGTGAACCTATTTGTTGGTTCTAATTTTATTTTAATGTCCCCTGTCCAGTATCTTATTTGCGGGTTCTCATGATCAACGACAAATTTCACAAAATTTAATCTCTTCTCTCCCCTCCGCTGAACAGACGATTTTTGTGTACATCTCCTCTCCTTTTCCCGCTTTCCAAATCAGTCGTTTATCAGAACGCTATCAGAAACGATGGGCGGAACGATAAATGACTCTGTTCTCTATATACGTATAGTTATTTATACTAATGTAATCAGTCGGCAGATTGAAAGATCGCTGGTTGGCGCCTTCCGGTTATCTCAAGGGAAGTGGGAAGGACAGTGACGGCTGTAAGGTAATAGGTCGAAGAACGAAGGTGTCTTTAATGCCACTTTAAGAGCAGACGCTTTTCTTGCTGTTATTTTTATGCTTTGGCGATTATAAATAGTTAGTTGGAATAAACACTTCTTAGCTTCCAAGGCCGCATGGTTTTTGTGTGTATTTTGATAGCGTTGCGGTGTTTCGAGTACCAAGTACCGTTTTAAGTCTATAGAAGAATGAAATCATCTTCACGTGATCGTTGTTAAATAATGAGGTGCACTTGTAGAAAGGAATTTTAAACAGATCGTTCCTCGAATTTTGTTAAATGCATGTGTTATGATTATACAGCCATTAAAATTATAAAGTAATAATAAAAATACTGAAAAAAAATGTGTGGGCATGGTGCAAAAAGTTTACCGAGGTGAAGTGCGCCGGTGGCTGTACTCGCAGGAAACGGACTTCTTTGCGATGGGCATCAAAAACTTGTACCACGATGGGACAAATGCCTTAATCGCAATAGAAAAATAATCAGAACATTGATGTGTACTTTGTATATTTCGTTTTTTCATGTCTGCTCTAGCACTATCTTAAAAAAATAACGTTACTTTTCGATTTTCCCTCGTATCACTCAGAATTTTTTCACACCAGAATATTTTATTCTCCCTCTTCCTCCCATATTTGCTAATTTAATTGAAAATTCATATGATTTTGAGAAAATAACATTCAAAAAGAAACGACCAGGGAGCTCACTTCTCCATATTGGATTAATGGTCTTATCATCGAGAATTCACTGATGCATTCGAGACTTACCGTGAATTCTCTCGTGTTTCACGGAGAATTCCCTGCTTCTCGAGAAATTCACGAGTGGCCTAATTCTAATTTAATGAATAAAAGCTAATTATGATTTTAAATGAATGCTCGCTTTAAATTAATAAGCTTTCTAAACATCACATTTATGTAGGAGAATGAAAAGTTCCGTGTTCGCGAAGCGTATACAATCTAGTGGAAAGACTGATGTAAGCCAATTTTGAATCTGTCAAATGACGAGTTCCT
>JAHWFO010024398.1:1840423-1880543 GCA_023313115.1 Rhysida immarginata
TTATTTGAAAACCAAATGCGCGCAAATCTGCAGCTGCAGGCTCGTTAAAGGCCAAGCTTGGCGTTGGTTGCTGATTAGTGACGTCACAACTAATCAGATGCGTTCTTGGCCAAATGATAAAATTGAGCTATTGAAAAACGTTTTTTTATTTATGAAAACAACTTAACAAAATTTTTACATTTCAATAAGTGATTATTGAAACTATTTCTTTCATTTTTTATTAATTTTAAGCAAATTTAAAATTCATGCATAGACCCCATTTCTGTTTTTGGCGGTGAATTTTCGTTGAAACGAAATAAATGTTTTCAGTGAGTGTCGAGCAGTTCGCCAATTAAAACATATGCTAGCAGCAGCTGTACATTAGATTAACTTCGTTCATGCACGACTTATTAATGTGAATTTTAATGGTACGGCTATGTTGGTTACATCGTTTGAAAGAGAAAGTCCCTCTGATGCTGCATTTCCCTTCAATTTGTAGATATCCGTGAAAATTTTATTGCGAGGTTCTTTCGAAATCGCGTATCCCATATTAAAAAAATAGCCGAGTTGAGTTTGCGGTCACGGAATGCTTTTGTTAAATTTATAGGTATGGAATTTTTATTAATTCTCGAAGCATAAAGATTCTATTTAATGTGTGGAGAACAGTCAGTAGCCTGAACAATGCAATTCACTTTGACTCGAAAACAACCAAAATCGATTCATTCTCTGCTTTCAACGTAGCTCTGTCGAAAGACTGCGGTGTCAAAGCAGGCGAGAGTTTTTGAAAAATCGCCAAATAACCTTAGCTACCTGTCGATTTCCATGACAGAAACAATTGTTCCTAGGATTTGGTTGAAACAAGCGCTTCAGTTTGTCACTTGCGCCGCTGTTTTACGACAATAAACTAAGACTTGAATGTGAGCCGACATGATATAGTTCAAGTGTCAGTAAAAAAAAATTCACCTTAATGTTGAGATTGTGTCACACCCATCGTATACAAAATAGAGTATTGACGATTTCTCTTAAGGTTGAATGACGAAAGAGGCAAGTTGACATTGACATTCACAAGTTTCGGATCTCCATTGGGACAGACGGAAGGAGGAACGAAAATAATGAAATAATAAGGCGTAGGACATAAGAAGGAGGAACGAAAAGTTACGCAAAAAAAATTTTATGTTATACTATTTTGGTCCGGATGTTCAAAAATTGGCAAATAGATAGTTTGAATCTTTCGCTACAGACAGCAATGACTTGATCAGGTGTCACCATAGTGGAAGGAGCGATAACTATCGAGTAAAGATGGCGCAACAAATTTTTGGACTCTGATGTTTATTGCATTGTATGCCATATTCGTTTTTACACGATTCAAAGGTTCTGCAATGTTTCGTCTTTTCACATGATAGTACTCTCTAAACACCAACAGATGGCACTGCAAGCTCCAAATAAACCAAAATTGGACCTTGATGGTTTTTGCAGTGGACCCTTCATTTGCATAAACTTTGCTTAAGAGGTAATTTGCATTTGAGATATGTCCAGCCGAACATAAATTTCTCCTCAAAAAATGTATTGTTGATGCAGTAAACAAGAGCATACTCGTCAAAATGTAGCTGACCATTGTGGCGTGTAAAGGAGTGCTCTCACGGTTATAATGAGGCGTTTTCGTGAGCCTGGGGCTCTAAAATGTGGTCGCTCTTTAGCAACCACAGATCATGAAGATCGGGTGCTGAGAAGGTTATCAACTGCTGATCCTAGAAAGACTGCAGTACAACTCTACCAAGAAATGAAGGAGCATTATGGTGTAAATGTTAGCGTCACACTACAAAAAGACGTCCAAATGATGCAAATTTGATGGGTAGGCGGCCTGGAACAAAACCTTCCATCTCAGAAAAAATCGAATGGTTAGACTCCAGTTTGCAAGCGCATATGAACACTGGGCTCTAAAGGATTGGACCAGAGTTTTTTTTAGAGCGATGAATCCAAATTTTGCCTCTTTGGTTCGGATGGAGTTAAATATATTGGTCATCTAATTGGTCACAAATTTGATCCATGGTATCAGTTACTTATTGTGAAGCATGGTGGTGGACGGGTGATGGTTTGAAATTGCTTTAACCGTCAGTGAGTGGATCCAGTAGTCCGAGTTAATGGAAATATTGGACAGTGTCATGTACAGAGATATTTTATCTCGCCATCTGCTCCCTCTTGCCAAAATTCAGAAGTGTCATGGCTGGATTTTTCTCAACTTGTGAAAGGATTTCAGTCTTCCTCGAAATACTGCGTGTAGTGGACTCGTCATCACAATCAAAGGACGTTAATCCCATTGAACACCTGTGAGACGTAGTAAAAATAAGGTGCAAAGATAAAAGAGCCAGAAATGAGGATGGAAAACTTGAAATGCTTCGAGCAGAGTGGGAGAAGATTCCACCTGAAACCTTGGAGATATTGATTGATTCTATGCCACGTAGATAGTTGCAAGAAAATATTAACTTAAGAACACATAAATTGTTAATTTTAATCACAATTTGATAGCAGAAACTTGCCAGTTACTTTTGAATTTTTATACTTGTAATAAATCTTAATAAAAGAATGCTCTTGACGCTATCATTTTAATTTTTTAATATGTTGTTTCTATAAGATTATTACACATTTCAAACATTTTCCAGACATGTGGTTTGGTTTAGGTTTGGTTTATTAGAAATTATGGCGTCGACTACTAAGGTCATTTTGCGCCTTTTGCACAAGTTATATCTGTACGCAGCCCAGGACAAACACAAACATCCATGCCCACGGCGGGATTCGAACCCACGACCAGGCGGACTCGAGAACTAGAAAGCCTGCGCCCTAGCCCTCTCGGACACCTGGCCGGCCCAGACATGTGGAGCTTATCCGTTTTTTAGGGCCCAAAATTATGTCCGCCAGTTACATTTGGGCGCTACTGTATATGTGTATATTAGACTTTATAATTAGTATAAAATTAAAAAAAAAATTAAAATTGGACCAACCTCTACGTCTCCGTTGGTAACGATATTTGCTCATTCTCAACTGGTTAAATATGTTAATTAAAACTAAAATCTGTGGGTTAAGAAACAATTAGCATGATAAGATTTGAAACCGATAAGATTAGCATGATTTTTTTTTAAAACTTGTTTAAAAAAAAACGCTAACAGCCAGATGTATACTAATCGACATGTTTGGAATTTCAACTTTGATGAAAATACTGTAGATTGTGCTTTCAGGTTTTAATCTTTAATAGTTTGCTATAGTTAATGGACGAGTTTAAGTGCTTTAATCTTCTTTCAACCTCACTTATCGTAGGGTTTCTGTAAGGCTTTGTTGATTTTTACTCGATATTTAAGCAGTACTAGAATCTGTTACTGTTTTTATATATACTGTATACAGTACATTTTAATGAAAAAGTTCTTTATATTTACTTTGTTGCTTGTTACTACTTTTAGTTGTTTGAAACCCATTTAGTGTAGTCGTTTTGCTTTTTTTTTTGTTCTTTCTTTCCTTCTCCTCCTTTTCCTCTCTTTTCCACCCTTCGATGCACCCTGCTGCGCATGCTCAGTCGGCTCTGATTACCCGATCAAACGAACAAAGAGGAGCAAAAAGGGCAGAGAACTGAAAGAGAAAACTGAAATCGTGGGAGGAGGGGGAGATAAAAATGACTCTGGGAAGAGAGTTTCCTGTCTCTCCCTATATCTCCGCTCTTGCCCACAAAAGAAAGCGTCACGGCACTCGCCCTTGCTCAAAGGAAATGGACGGTGACACACACACAAACACACACACACGCACTATTCGCTCTTTCTTTTCTTGTCCTGAAAGAGGTCGTGGGCCTTCCCACCCGCCTGGTCAACTGAATCGACTCACAAAACCCCCTCTTGTAAGGTCCAAAATATAACATACACATTGAAACGTAAATATAAAGATGGTCGTTGAATGTAAGTGGAAATAACATTTTTAAAACACGATAGCGAAAATCAGTATTGGCAAGTCAATTTATAAGCTTTCGCGGGCTTAATGGAAGACGGGATGATTTCTAAAATTCTTGTTTCGTCCGTGTAAGGGGCTTGCACTAGGAAGTTGTATAATAAACTCTTACGCGATGTAAACTAAGAGGCGGGGTTCCCATTTTTTTTAGAATTGATTTTTTTTTTCATCTTCAATGAAGTTCTTAGTTCTCTTCTGCTCCATCTTCTTATTTAGGAGGAAATCTCTTGGCGAAAATAGCTTTAATAGTATTACAATCAAGTTGATATTGTAACTGTGTAAAATAATAACTAAAATATTACATTCTGGACAAAATTTTAAACTCATTTACATTTTGAAGAAAACTTCAATGAAACAGAAAAAATTACTTTAATTTGATAGGCAAATGTATTTAGCTATCAAATGACCAAAATGGAGAAAGACAAATAAGATGTAGCCTACACCCTATTCCAAAAGCGTTTTCACTCAGATAAATGATGTTCGGCGTCCTTGCCATATATTAAACCAGTGAAATTCGGGCAAGAACCCTAATTCGAATCACGTCGGACTCGACTTCTTCCCTGAACCAATTATAATTTCACTGGTTTACTGTATTGCAAGGACGCCGAACATCATTCGCCAAAGCGAAAACGCTTTGGAATAGGGTGTACATTCTTCTTGGCCAAAATTATACACTTACAAGGGAATCCCACATGTATGCTGAAATTGTTTCGTTTTCGTGGTTTATTTTGAAAGAAACACAATTTCGCACTATCATATTTTGCAAGCATCTATAGTAGCTTCAGATGAGTAGCATATTTCAATTTGGTGGAAATCTGTGACATACATGTTCGAGGGATTCCCTTGTTAGTCCATAAAAATTGTTTACACACATTAATACTTCATATGGGCCTTCATTATTTTTTATGTAGGTATCATCAAACATTTTTTTTGTCATTGGATCAAGAAGGATGTGAAGGTATTAGACTGTAATATTTTCCCACCCATCCATGATTGCGTTTTTCAGTTCTTGATACAGTTTGAAACTCTGATCTCTGTAAACCTGCCATACTTTTTCAATTGGATTGAGGTCTTGGGAACATGCTGGACAATCTAAAAAGTTAATATGATTTTCATGAAACCATGTTTTCATCATGTTTGATGTGAGGTAGGGAGCATTATCTTGTTTGAAAGTCCAGTTTTTCCCTCCAAGAATCTCAGCATAAGCTCCAAATTGTATTTCTAGGAAGCCTTTATAAATCAAAGAATTCACCCGACCATCAACCGTTACCAGATCACTTTTACCCATAGAGGAAAACGAGCCCCTAACCATAACTAAACCACCATCATTTGACGACTCATTTGAACCTTCTTATTTTTTTCGTAGATCATCCCAGTGGGCATCCCATCCTTCAGGGCCGTCTAGGTTACTTCTCTTCTCATCCAAAAAAATCATTCCATATCATTCGTGAGTCCAGGACGTCTTTTCTTTAATAAGGTTCAAACTTGCCGTTTTACGAACTTGTTTCAAGGGCGGTTACTTTCTCATTTTTACATGAGAGATGAGTGGCCATCTCTGTAGTACACGAGAAACAGTTAGTCGAGAACAGTCCAGGGGAAGAACATCAACAATAACGGCAGCAGAAAGATTTCTCATTGCAAGGTGGCGAACACGAGATTCAGCTCTGGAATGGAGGATTTTCTTCCTACCCGATCGCTTTTTTCACTTTGCCACAAGTTCTTTTGCTAGCACACCACTGACAACACACGGAGATTAATATGACACAAGTTTTAGTGGTCAATTTTTTTTTTTTCATTAGAGCTTTATTCAAAATTTGTGTGAGTTTATAATTTTGTCCAGGAGTGTATTGAACTTAAAATAAAATCTAACTAAATCTGAATTAGAATACCAATGCAGAGCATGTTGCACTTTTACAGATTTCAATCAAGTTCTTTGATGATGAATCATTGACTCCCAGAAATGCTGAGTGGGATTTGAAGACGTAGGTATTGGCGCATTTGACTCCGTGACTGGTTGGACTTTTATCTCGAAAAGACCCATTTGGTGCACCTGGTTAAGTGTTTGATCCCATTCTTTGAAGCTCTTTTGGCGAAATCAAAGCAACGTAATTCAGACTATGTGACTTTTTTCCAGCTTGATGTTTGTGACCAGAGACATACGTTTCACCGTTTATTAGCGCTTCATGAAGTGTATTTTTTTTATCCTTGCATTAAAAAGAATTTTGTTTTTATACTGGAAAGTTTGCCTTCATTCTCGATTGAAAGTCTGTTAAATCCTTGCATTTTTCAAACGACTTTGTGTTGAGTGTCGTAATCGCAGCGCCTCTGTAGACTAGTCCATAATGTTGGACGAATTTTACAGATTTTCTTATGTTTGCTTGTAAAAATATCTTAATAAAAATCTTGTCATCTTAATAAAATAATCCGCTAGGCTGTATATGATAGAATTCCGGAAAGGAAGCTAGGTTCCTTTTGCTGATGAAGTTAAACTTTACATTGTAATTGTCCCTAATTCAGGAACGCAGGATAATGGCATTTATCGTATTCCCTCCGAAATCCTGAGACATCATATCTGAGTATACTGCATTAAAAAGTAGGCCCAGGCTATTTAACAGGCCCCTTTATAAGAAGTCTTCTATATTGTAGTTATGTAAGCCCTATTTTAAAATACACAGGATATACCAAAGCGACACTCAACAATACAAAATCAGTTTATTTCTTTTGTGGATGTCCAATTTGACCTGTTTCTTCAGAGCAGCTCTCTTCAGTTCTGAAATTCCCCTTGCTTGAAACTAGAAGGAGGATACAACAAATGCTGCTCTTGTTTAGATTAATTAATGGACTTATTGATTGTCCTGAACTTTTTAGGTTAAGTTAATTTTTAAATATGTGATAATGCTCGAATTATGAGATACACGTTATTTGCTCTACAAATTACGAAAGCAAACAATTGCATGGCTGCAATGGTAAACAAAACTTACTGTTTAACAAATAATTGTCCTCAATGAAATGTAATGCTTCAAGGAAATGACATGTAACTGGATAGAAATGTTTTAATGAATGAAACACAGAAAATTTCCTTATACTTTGCACTTTAATAACGTAGCTTCATTTTTATAACTTAGTTGCCAGGTAACTGGCTACACTTCTGCCAAGGATGAACAAGTTTATGAAGCCGTCATGGAAGAACATGGTCTTCTGTTTCCGCAATAAGCTTCTGACTGCTGTCTAAATTTCATCATTGAAGTCGTAGTGATTTTAGGGGAAAAAATGGAAATCACACGGAGACAACTCTGAACTGTACGATAATGTGGTCCTAGCATTGTCAGGTGACAGCAGAACATTCTCTCTTCGAATTCTCCTTCAGCGCTTTTTTTTTTTTTTTAAATCTGAGATTCTCTATATAACGAGTTGAAATTAATTGTTGTCCCATATTCCAGGAAGTCAATATGGATATGACCATCTGTATCCAAAAAACTTTGGACATGACTTTTCCAGCGGAAGATTGTGATTTGAATTTTGTTTTTCTGTGGCGAGTTTTTTGTTCCATAGGCATTTTCTTTCGGGTTCATAATGGTGCATCCAAGTTTCATATCTGCAGTAAAGACATTGGAAAAAAGCCACCTTCAGTTTCTTAACGCTTAGAAGCTGCAAACAAATTTCCAGTGTGCGAGCAAACCCACCGAGTACAAATCTTCCGATATTCAAGCAAAGCCACAATACGACCAACGCGCTCTTGTAAAACTCCGATTGTGTTGTCAGCTATTTGCTGAGTGGTCGCTGGTTTTCCTGAATCATTTCGTCGTCGTCTTTCTTGTGAAACCTATCGGTTGGTTGGTTTGTCACATAATCCATTGTTCCAGCTTCGCCATCTTGACCTAGCGTCGTGTCGTCCAGTGCTAACATCAACACATTACTATAAATGAATTGAATTCTTCTCATCCACGGAGTTCCAAGAACTCGGTGACAAGCAGCCTTCATATTCCATTCTTGCCGCTTTAACAAAGAGTGATAGCTTGCCGATAACTGAGGTTGTAGAGCCTGAGCCAGTGCCACCTAGAAACTATTTCTATTGTTACAGGTGGCGTGAAAGAGCGGGCGCTACAGAAATAGAACGTGATAAAACCTGTTTCGCGCCGATAGTCCCATCTATTGGCAAAAAATAAACATAAATATTACATTTCATTCTGCTTTCGTCATGACAATCAAGGTTAGTAGGATCTGGATTTTTTTCGACGGAAATGTGCAGCAATTCAGGGTTGTATTCGTTGTAGTGCAGTTGTTGTTTGAATTAGACGGAATTATGTTGTATATGTCTTGTTTATATCTCTCGTTCTATTTATTTATTTTTTGTATTTTTCTGTTATGTAGTTTGGTGTTTTTCATGTTTCATTCGCTAACTACTGGAGTTTAATAAATTTGGCTTAAATAATTCATTTATTCTGACGGGCTTTGGACTTGATTATTTTGGATAACCAGTAATGCTTTGCAAGACTTGCGAATTTTTTGGATGCACAGTTTCTAAAATAGTTTTCTTTTCAAATCGATTATATCAATTTATATAAATATAAAAATTATTTATGAAATGAAGAGAGCGTCTCTAAAGAAACATTTTGAGACCTAAAGTTAAATCGCGCTCACACTAAATGAATAAACCGAATTTGTGTAGATTGCTGTTCGTCGCTGCAGCAGAGACCAAGGCGCATTCCAGAATCCGAACTGTAGTTCCGAAATGGCCTGTTCGACTGTTGGGTTTAATATAAGTAATCATACTTGTTTCCATAGATTCGTATTATTCGTATTATTTATGTTCAATTCTTATTTTTTAAAAATAGACGATTTTCCCTGATCTGCGCATATGAATAGCTACAGAATTTCAGGGTTAATATCTGTTGAAAGTAGAGTCCGGGATGAAAGAGAAAAACAAACTGAATGTCATAAATGTTAATCTATTCTCGACACGATAACATGTTATTGATGAAGCAATAGACGTAATGTATTCTGCGCATGAGTGAAAAAAAGTTTATTTTGGGTTCAACGAGTAGCGACCACGATTGCTGTTTTGAGCAAGAATTGATGATAATGGATAAGTTGATTAGCAAGATGAAAATTGGATATTTCCTTGCAAAAGCGGATTAATCCTTATTTTCATTTTGTAAGTTGTTGTTGTTGTTTATTCGTATCTTATCTTCTTTTGAGCTTTTCTTGTCAGTATTAGGAATGAGGGAGGGAAAAAAAAGAGAAATTGATATAATCGAGATTGGTACCGACTTTCGCTCGATATTCTAAAAGCTTGCTTTTGTGCGTTTATTTATTCACGCCGTTTATCATTCGTATTGACAAGAACAATATTGCTTCAGCAGGTAACGCTGTTGTTGTTATTATCACAGAGTACAATATATTTTGTCATGAACTTTTCTATTTGCTTAAAAGTTACTTCACGAAAATTGATGGCTTTTTGTGTCGTTAGTAAAACAGGGTGGGTTAGTGGAAGGGGGTTTCCCTTTCTCACAAGTTGTCTCATTTATTTAGTCACCACCACCTCCTATTCCTGGTTGTCATGGAAACTAGACGACAACAAGGGGATGAAGTAAGAGAAAGCGATTTAGGAAATCGCAATAAGAGTTGAAGGGGGGAAAAAAATTTTTTTTTCGATGTCGTCGTCCTGTGGAGTAAAGGCCTGGTGACATTTGAAAGATTTTTTCCTAGTTCTAGAAAGCAGTTCATTTTGGTGAGGTTTAAGAAATTTTTACTTTTTTTTTCTTTTTTTCTTGAAATGGTTAGGGTGCATACGTAAACGAAATATGTTGGATGTGCGTGTTTCTAATAGATTGAAAACATGAATTATTATTATTATTTTTTTCCCCAGGCGCGAAATTATCTTCTCAAAGTGGTCATTTCTAAAAACGTTTCTTTGCTCTTATTGCTCAAATTATGGTTCATTTTGTCTCCCTTTATAGTACATGGTTTAATAGCTCGCCCGGCAGAAATAAGCTTTTAAGGGCTTTTATGTGCTCTTTTTTTAAAATGAATAATAATGTTGATATTTTTTATCTATTTTAATTTCAAAGCGCCTGGAAGTAAAGTTGGGTGGCGCGCTCAGTGAAATTTGATTGAGGGTCCGATTAGTCGCGCGTCAAAGATATAAAAGGGAGATGAGGTTTAATAGGATGAAGGATAAGATAATTTTTTTTTTCATTATAAATGATTCCGGAAAAAAATAGCTTCATGATTATTATTGTTATTATTTTTTTTTTCCTTTTTTAAAAAAATCAAAACATCTTTATGATCCTCTTCATTCGTTGAACTCTTTGGCTTTTGGTAATTGCGCAGTTGAAAAGAGGAAAATGAACTTTTTGGCGCATGAAGTTCAATGTCGAACACAATGAACAGTGAAAAGATAAAAAAAAATAATAATAAAAAAATGTGGAAAAGAGAGTGAAAGTGTCTGGTTTAGTGAATGTGTAAATGTGAACAAGAACCGTTGACCTTGTGGCCCTGAGTCTCCTCGTGACTTTCCCGAGAAATGATGGGAAGCCCCCAGTATTGTCGGCCGATACCTCTCCCCCCCCTCCCTTTTCTTTTGTTGTAAAATAAAAATAGCATTTAGAGAAGGAAAATAAAAGTAAAATAAAAAGAGGAAGATGTCCAAACGCCCCGTAATAACACATTAAAGGATCTTTGCGAGCGCGAAAAATGAGTCACGAGCACGCGAGCGGCGTTTGAGGAGAGTTCAAAGACTTTGGAAGCGCGAGAGAATAGGCCTTACGACCAAGCCTAACCAACA
Source organism: Rhysida immarginata (assembly GCA_023313115.1). Classification (NCBI taxonomy): domain Eukaryota; kingdom Metazoa; phylum Arthropoda; class Chilopoda; order Scolopendromorpha; family Scolopendridae; genus Rhysida; species Rhysida immarginata. The sequence continues at coordinate 1,851,177 of JAHWFO010024398.1, forward strand.
ATTAGCAGTTAGGCCTAAAGTGTATCGCACTGTCTTTGTTTAGATTTGAAGTGATGAACCAAGTGATGGCGGGAAGAGAGATACTTCCTTTTTTTTTCTTTCTCGATTTTGTTTTTATTATTATTCCCTCAACAAGAAACAGCCGTTTTGATGGTCGTCTGCTAATGGTGGAAGAAGATGACGAATGAGTTTTTTAGATTTTTAATGGCTGTTGTCTAAATTTGTAAGAAGCCTTTTTATGTGTAATAAAATGTTCTTGGCGGTGATGATGATGAAGACGAGTCTTCCCATACCATTTTAACCTTTTGTTTATAACTCTTTTTATAGTTCATCTGTTTATATGAAGATAGGAAGCAAAAGATTTTAGCCCTGGTCGTTGTCATCAGTTGGAGACCATTCACCCGGGCTCTTTCGGAACACATTTAAAATTTTAGTGTGTTAATTTATTAGAATTTCGTAAAGTCTATTTCTTCATTTATTACAAAGAGAAGAAAAATAAATGTCTTTCTTACTGCTCTTTGATATTATTATCTTGGTTGCTCAGAATGTTTGATGTTATTAATATCACCAGCTTCCCTTCCAGTAATGAGATTATAGCACGTACATTAATACTCCATGAAACTTACGAACAAACTTGAATGGAATTTTATTGGTTATATTTACATTCACTCTTAAACGATTTTTACAGTGAAATGAATTTTTTCCCCAAATACACCCATAATTTATACAGTGGATCCATTTTGAATTCGGATTATTATAATTGCCATTCGTTGATGATAATCGTTTTTCATAATTGTATGCTTCCCCTGCAGTGGCCATAATGGTTTTCCTTAATAATAGGGCGTTCTTAATCCTGGTAAATCATTATAATTAATTTATAAAATAATTAAACAAGATAAACTTAAATTGCCGAGTCGTCTAGGCTCCTCAATTCATTCACCTGTTGGAAAAATCGTCATAAGTGCTCTAGAACTTGTTCGCGAAATTAATTGATTTGTTTATGTTCATTATTTTAATTAGTAATTTTGTATAATTTTCCCAAATAAAATCTGAAGTTTTTCCAAAAAACTTTGTTACAGAGCATTACCGATCGAAACGACGAATTCTATTTTTCATAAAGGTGAATTAGCGGATGAATCATAGGTGGGAAAAAAAACATTTGCCGCGCTTGTCATTAATCCTTATCTTACTAGTGGCCACTTAATCTTACGCTCTATACTTAGCTAAATTCAATTTTATTAAGCGATAGGGATTAACTTAATTATGCTGTAATAATCAAAACTTGTTTACTTCCATTTGAAATTTGCCATGCTTGTTTTGTTTGTTACCTATTCGTGTATGGAAATAGGAAAAATGCGTCCTATTTACGTGTGCTACTTGTTGATTAATCAGAGGATTTTTTTTTTTCACCGAATAAACATTGTTGTATTTCGACGAATAAGCCGTGTTTTTTTTAAAGCGCAAACTGCTCCTTTTTTTTTTTTTTTACTACTGTATTGACACAATAGGAGGTGGATGTGGAATATTTTGCTGTCCAAGAGGAATCTCGACCAGAGTCCAGAGTTGCATGTTGTTACGCGTGAGGATTTCCCCCCATATTTCAATTATGCGAAATTTTTTTTGGTCATTTTGAATACGTTTCACGAGATCCCTGTTACTAGGTTGGGGTTGTTAAGAGAGAGACAGGAGGAAAAAATTTTTCTCCCGATGTCGCTTCCGTGAAACCTACATTTGTGATTGGTGTGAGATGGGAAGGGCGACACATTTCAAATGGCCGTGTCTAATTCCCTCATACTCCGATTACTATCTGGCAATAGCGAGTTTTTTGGTCAGAATAGGTGAAGTTTCTTTTGGATATGCATGCCGGAGAAGTTCAAAAGTTATCAGAACTCACCGTCTATGGAAAAATAGGATGCTAATGGATTATGAAATTGCTAAGGGATAGGTAAATCATCGTAGTTTAACTTGGAGAAGAGTGAAGGTAATGGACGAGGTATTTATAAGTTTTAAAATAAATTGGCCTATCTAGTTGCATTGCCAAAAAAAACTCTTTAAGTGACATTTATTTTTAAAAGTAATCGATATTTCTAGGTATTTGGAATGGAAATTGTAGCTTTGTTTATAAGATTATCAAATGACCACCAGAATTGCTTGCTGCCATTTTTGCTTTCACCATTCAGTGGTTTCTTTTGTAATGGACAAAGTTATTCTTATTACTCAGGATTGAGTACAAATTAATTTTAATTTACATACTTTGAGTTTCCATTTGGCTAAAGAAATGAAGAGTAGTAATTATTTATATGACGGTTCTGCACCATTATAGTGGAGCTAATTTTATTGAAAAGTTATAAAATATAATGAAAATTTTTTTAAAAAAATAACAGAATGTCTCTAATTCTAAGAGAAAAGCAGTTGCTTAAAACGATGAATGCTTGCACCTAAAAGTTTGCGAAGGGTATTCAGACACTTGTTATCAACCCAAGTTTGAATCGTACGGATATATGTTACAACAAGGCAAAGAGGCAACCCCAGTGTTGCTGCGTTTTCACTCTGTTTGCGATTGCAGGAGGGAGGTTGTGGTTTGTTTGAACATACTTTGTATGTTTGTACTCGACATTTGTGTAGGTTACAATTATGCAGAGTAAGTAATCAATTATCACTCTATCACCAATTATATTGTAAGTAACGATGTAAAATTTTATTTAGCGAGTTCGAAATACGTTTGTTGGTGGTTCTTGATGAAAGATTATAAACATGTTCCTAAAGTATAAAATGCATATTCCTTCTGTAGATCTCTTCTTATTTTGGATGGCTTACAGTCGTTAGACAATTGTAGGCTTCATATCGCGGGAGTAAGAGAGAGTGGGGGAACTAATGCGCATCTAAGAAAAATCTATAAAAACACCGAAATTTTCATACTAAAACTAAAACTGAACGTATCAAACGTTTCCTTATTTAGTTTAGTTTCTTAGGTTAAAAAATTATTTCAATCATAGCAGCTGTTTTTTTTTTGTTTTCCCTACATAATCACAAATCTACTTACGCATGTGGTAGGCTAATTGTGTGCGGGAAGTACAATCCTGGGTAAATGAGGTGCTACTCTTTTAAGACTCATGTTTTATTTCTACAAAGTTGCGTACAGTTATTATAATGTTACATATACAAGTTTAATATATTTTACTTGCCTTTTAAAAATCTCTTCAGTGTTTTGATAAAAAAAAAAGCCCACCTTTTCTTTGTTAAAAGCTGCTATCCTATTGATGCTTGTGACCTCCGGTTGTCACAGCTTAATTTGCGGGTGTCTCTTTAAGAAACCGTACAACTAGTCCTTGCCAGCAAGACTTAGACCGGCGCGCACAGTTACCGATCATGTACATAGAAATGTATTGCTCAACCCTATCAAAATTCTTGGTCAACATCTAAATTATTACGCATGTAGAAGTTAATATAGAGTCATAGATTATAAATATGAATAGCTGAAGTCAAGAAAAACATTGTGGAAGGCATACCTACTAATTTTCCAAGGAGATCAAATAACAACGGTGTACACATAAAACAACGATCCAGCACTACTGGCCTAGACAGTAGGTTGGTGGGAAGCCGCTTGCGGTGGGATAGTTTATTCGTCTACCGCTAAGTTTTAGAACCAACTGGAGACACCTAAGGGTCCTGAGAGACACCTAGGAGACACTTAGAATTTTCATTAGACCGTGAGAATTTTCGTTATAATGGTGCGCACAGTTCCCCCACTCTCCCCTACATTAGTATTAGTCGTCACAAGATAAACTAGCCTTAATGCATTGCAATCTCGACCATGGAAGATATTGTTTCTGAATTACTTGCATCGAGATATGACAATCGGTCATAAATTTTATTAATTTATGATTGGCAATGATAGATAATTTTTGCATTTTATATTCTACAGTCAAAACTTTTCAAACAACAACCCTCCTCCAATCGCGATCGTAACGCGTTAAATTTCTTGTTAAATTTAAAAACATTTTATTGAGAACCGTCTAAAGTATTCTCCGATGTTAAAGAAAAAGCGCAGTCATTCTAATAACCAAATACTTATAATTCCGCGCGTTATTATTTCCGTGCAAATACGTGTTGAAGAACACATTATTATTATTATTATTATCATCTTTTTTTTTTGGAAGCGCTGGTTGTCCGCAAATGGATTGCGATCCCTGGGGCTCAGAAATCGTGAATTACTTAATCTGATCAGATCAAGTGATATCAAATTTTATACCGTATGTCTCAAAAGTCGCGTGCCAAATGGATTAATTGGTTGAAATAATGAAGTAGTGGAATAATGCTGACACTGGAACAACTTGTAGAGCTGATACTTCTTTGTGGAGATCACCACAGAACATTTCGAGAAGCTGCAGACGAATTTCATCGCCCGCACCCTGATATTCCCAAGCCCACCAGCTATATTTTTACGCGTGACAGAAGAAAATTTGGATCGTGTGAGACATTGTCTTCGAGTGCATGGTGCACATTTTGAACATGAACGATAAGCTTGCGAAACCATGTGAACATAAAGAGTAACATTCATAAACTTTTCATATGGCACGCGACTTTTGAGACACACGGTATATACAGAATGTCTCAAAAATGTTTACACACTGATTACGGAGGTTGTTTCATGTTTATGATGAAGAGAATACACTTACCGTAGATCTACTGGAACTCTTTTCTCCACCAGCTCTTGTGCTTTATATGATGGGCCTTTCTTCTAGCAATTATTTTTGTTTCCACTGTAAGAAGCTTCTAAGGAGAACAGCAAGGTTGAGTCTGTCCACTCTTCTTGACAGGCTTTTCAAATCCAAAAAGAGTTCTCGGACGTCTTACATGAAGAGATCGAATGCACAAAAATCCATGGGAGAGACATTATGTGACTTGACAGGGATGTCTGAAAATGGGATAACATTAATCCCAGTTTTCTATTCCACTCGAACACGGTACTGAACAGTCGATTTAGCAGTCTGGCTGGATGCTTTATCCTAGTGGATGTACACGTCCTTCGCCTTAGGGCCATATAATCGTGGGATATCGTTACAATATGTGTTCCAAGACACTTTCCTGATAATACTCATCATGATCTTTGGTTTAGATCCCACCTTTTTGATGGTCTGACATCCATTGTAGCTGTACTCAGCAACTACCATGAATCCTTTCGGAAAACTCCTTGCATTGACATACCCATTCAGATCGAATCGATTCATCGTGTTGTCGATAAAAAATTGCCCGTGTCTTGCCATCTCCCGATAAATAGACCCAAACCTCATCCAAGTAACTATGTTTCTTCCATTTGTCGCCTGCCAAATAACGTTCATACAGTTTTCTGTTGGTTCGCCTCTCTTCAATATGTCTTGGGAACAAAGCATAAATTCGGTGTTCTAATTTCAAATCTTTACGAATAATACCGATGTAACAGAGGTTCCAATCTTGCTTGCAATTGTCAGTTGTTTTTTCCTTAAGCACTAGCCTTTTCACTGTTCGAATGTTAGCCTTAATACGTGAAGAACGGGGATGCACTGTTGATTGTTTGGATCCATTTGTCTTCTATTATTCTGGAATAACAGTAGCCAGCGTCGGAAAGGGCTACGACGTAGCCGTGACCACTGAGAGAGAAGGCCTCCGCAACGAAATTGAATACATTGTTACATTACATAGATAGTGCATTGTTATTCGTATTTCTACCAATAATAAGCCCTGAATTTGCACTATCTAAGATGATGTAACAACGTATTCAATTTCATTGCGGAGGCCTTCTCTCTCGGTGGTCACGACGTAGCAGCCCTCCTAGACCTATTCAATTTTTGTCAGCAAACTTGAAAATGAAGAACTGAATGATAAGTTCGATTGTTACCGAGCTCACGTGTAAAAATTCACGAGCCTCTGTATTTCAAACCCGTATTATGACGTTTTAACAATCGTCACCATAAGCATGAAACAATCCTCCGTACACTGTTTTGTAATAAAATCCTCTTTTCTATAAAAATGTGATTTATTTTTTGGAATACTGAACACGCGAATCTGAAGACCATAAATTTCTTTGGCCCAAATTTTCCGGCAAAGGCTATTTTATTGTCAAAAAGTTTGTTTTTTCCCCTAAAAAAATCAAGCAAATAGTTAATCTTGGATTTGTGGAAGGAATGGGCAAGGAGAAGGTGTTCTATTTAAAGGAAAAAATTCCCTCATTATGAGTCCTCAAATTGTTGGTCCTCAAATCCACACTCTCCTTGCAGACTACACTTTCACTGAAAAACAGAATAGAACAAAAAGAAGAGCGTGGAAAACTTTTGGGGATGTGTGCAAAAAAATTTTTTAGGCAACAAACGATCTCGCCAGCGACCGCAGGATTGTGGAAGAGTTGCTGAAAGCTTAGCAAGTCTTGGGATGCAATGTGTTTCTTAAAATCCACTTCTGCGTTCCCACCTGGATTTATCCCCTCCGAATCTTGGAGTTATACACATCTGATCAGTATATTGAAAGGTTTCATAAAGATATTTCTGAAATGGAGAGGAGATACAGTGGAAAATGGAACGAGACAATGTTACAGGACGCTTCTTCGAGACAGCTCTGAAGAAGAATACAAGAGGAAAAAGGCGAATATTTTCATTTTTTTTCTATTTAAGTGCCTATCAAACGAATATTAATGAACATTTTAATCAGTGTTTGATGAGGTAAAGTAAATAAAATGAGATTTGAAATTTGGACGCAATGACTGCTTTTAAATCATCGGTTGTATTGGTTTTGCGCGAAACACTTTTTCCTTTAGGTGTCCCTAAATTGAAAAAGGCCTTCGATGAATGAGAGAGGTGTTCAATGCTGCCTTTTTTGCCCAATCCATCTGTTCAGCAGATTTTTTTCAAGAGAGTCTTCTAACATCATGATGATAGTGAGGAGGGACTTCATGTTGCGGGAAACAAGTCTCCTCATCCCCAAATACTGACGAACTGCTAAATTTTTTGAGACCTCTCTGTCTATAAGAAATAAAGTGATCTTACAGTCTTTATCCGTCATGATTTAGCACTAGTGTGTTTTATAATTCATACTGCATGCATTATAAGATTAAGCAGTTTCTTCTTCCTGTATTTTTGGAATGAATGCAGATGAATCGATGATCTAATTTGGTTAATTGCTTTTATTGATTAATTTGTTCAAGTATTGATTAAAAGTGAAAGACTGACTGAATGGATGATATTTCCAGGTAAGATGTAATTTCTATTTCGTTTCTAGGAAGACTGTTTCCTGTTAAATAGTTGTCGAAATGAGTATGTATCCTGTTAACGATTAATATGGCGTGGGTGTTGTCTGCCTCCTTCGAGCAGTGGTTGTTGGCCGTTTTTGCCCGTTAACGGACGAAGGGTTAATTAATTACGTTATTTAGCTGGTTGTTTCCTGTCACTAACGACAATGTTTTCTTTTTATTATTATTAACTGGATGACTCATGGTGATTTGTTTCAACGAATCTTGTAAGTGCCACCAACTCCACTTCCTCTCCTCGTGTCTGGTTCCTTCGATTTTTTTTTTTCCTTGCCTTAAATGAATCTCAAATTATTCATTTTCACCCTGTCAACGCCTCGGGATGAATTGTTCTTAAAATTGGCTGGAAGGTTCCCGCTCTTTGTAGGGACGTGGGCGTATTTACGGACGACGACTTTTCTTTCTCTTCCATGCGTCATCGTCCGGTTCGAAGAAAACCCAAGGAAAGTAACGTGACTTTTTGAACGTATCCTTTGTCTCGGGGATGGTGGTTCGGTTGCCGTTCTTATTTCGACGAAAAGTCGTTGCAAGGCCAAGTTCGCGAACGCTTTTTACGGTCTTCATACTCGGAACGCGATATTGATTTTTCGTCGTCTTGTTTTTTGAATTCGACGGAAATACTGTCGATGAAAACCGGATGAGGTTTGCGAGGATTCGTCATTCGGAAAGGAAAAAGGGCTTTTATTAAGTTGTAAACCGCAATAATAAGGTTCAAACGAACGACGTTTCAACATCCTGGGACGGAGATAAAAGTAGAAAGTCTTATTTTTGGATGCGAGTCTTGTGTAGTTTAGAAGATTTGCGAGGAGTCAAGAATGCGTTCAGAATTTTAAGAGAAAAGATCTCGTAAAATATCGAGTTATGTATTAATGATAGACATCATTTCTCATTTCTTTCCTTATAAGGGACAGTCATAATGTCGCCGAATAATAATAAAAAAAAAACGCCTGGGTGCATATGGATGTAATCAACAATGCCCGTGAATCATTAAGAGTTCACATTTCGCGGTAAATAAACTGTTGCGAAATGATTAATCATAGAGATTTGGTCGTTAACTTAAGACGACGATGAGTGGAATTATCTTAAAAATTTCCCGCCTTTTGAGAAGGAAGAAGGAAAGATAGCCACTTTGGATTGGGATACTTCGCAGATCGTTTCAGGAAAAGTTTACATTTTAATCAGTTGAAGATTTCTTTCTCCACCTTGGCTATGAGGAATGAAACTTTTTATCCTCATTTATATTTTTAAAACATTAAAAGCAAAGTTTAAATAGATAACAGGAAAATGATGACTACTTCATTTTCAAAAGAATTCATTAGGAAGTGGAATGTTATTGGAAGTTTTTTTTTTAATATTTAATATAGGCTATATATACACAAATTCTAAATGGAGCCATGTGATAGAAGTCGACGTGCGGTTTTAAATTCATTGTGCTTCCAAATGTACTGCAGAAAGGAAATTGGAATCTTCGTTGCTTTCCCAACCTCCAAAACCTCATTTGGATGAATAAATTATTTTGGGGAACAGGAAATTTGGTGTAATGTCGATTACTTTTTCTTTTCATTCGTTTTTTTTTTTAAATTGTTGATAAACATTTCAATTGCTATGACTTGTAAAGACGTTGCCGTATAATTTATACAAAAAAAAATGTAATTTTGATAATACTTACGCATTGTTCTTCTTTCATTGTGTTATTCTTCTTCTTCTTTGATTTAATCGGCGATAAACTACTCAAAAGCGGCCTGACGTCACATAGTTCGGCGTTCGACGACAGAATTGAAAAGGAGGCCAAGTGTTATCGCATTTCTTTTGTAATTTGTATTGTGTAAATCGATAACGATTATGTTTATGGAAACGTGTTTATGTTAAAGTTAGAATGGAGTCAAAACGTATTACTAATTATTGGTTAAAAAAAAAAAAAACCGCGTTTGGCAAGCAGGAAGATTTGAGTCACCGGACCGGGTGTGTGAAAGAATAGAAGGCGAACGTGACGCTGCCCGAGAACATGTGAAAAATGATATCGGCTTTTTTTATTTTATTTTATTTTTTCTCTTCTTCTCCTCTTCACTTTTGTAGTCGTGTCAACATGTCATCCAAGATCCCTGAGAGCATCAAATTGTCATCGGTTGTCATCGGCATGGAACGCTTGTAAATAATAGGGGATAGGCAATCGGAGGAGGAACTGCCGGCCGTTTAGAGGCCATGGAAAAGGAAGAAAGCTGAGAGAAAACGGAAAGAAAAGAAGTTTTTTGGCCTTTTTTTTGATGTTTGAAAAAGAGAGAATATTTTTTCTTTGCGTTTTCAATTCTATTCTCGCTTAAAATCGATTTCAAAATAAAGCGGATCTCGGGTTTCCTTTTTAAAGCTTAAGTATGTGTTGGCAAAAGGTGGTTGTAACTTTGTCTGTAATGGTTATTGAATTTATGAAATAAAATTTCTATTGAATACATAGGTTGCCGACCTCCTGTATTCCGAACTTCCGATTATACCGGAACACAGCGTGTGCAGTTTACCATAAGCGGTTATAATCGCAGCACGTGCCACAATGCTTTCCTGTTTTTATACAAAAGAGCTTGTCACTATTTGCGTTTTCCATCAACCTATTAAAATTATAAAATTATTGTCTAAATTGCTTTAATTTCAAAGGCATTCTAGCTGACGCTGCTTTTTGAATTGAAAGTTCCTTCTGTTAAGAGAAGGAAATGTCACGATGCAGGAAAAAAGATTTTAAACTTTCACTCATTTTTTTAGAATAAGTATTTAAATTACAATTTTCTTTTCACTATTGTTTATGTTCTAAATTTTCCAGCGTCTGGTTTGGAAGTTAAAGAGGAAAAAGGAATTTCTTCCTGGTTTAATAAAAAAAAAAAAAAAAATCGAAATATGGAACATCATTCCAAAGTCGTCTGATTTCACCTCGTCATCATGAAATGATGAGAATAGGATCCCCGTGAAATAGCTAGAATTCCCTTTTGTCTTAGTGTTTGCATCTTGCATTACATTTTTTGTACAGTCCATCGGAAACGTTTAACGACTCATCATTTCCTCGAAATCTTTACGAAAAAGTCTTTTAATCGGAATCGGTGATCCACTTAAACAAATAGCTTCATGGAGGAAAAGAATTTGTAGCTTCAGTCGTTCAGAATTGCTGGCTGACTCACGTGTGTAGGTATATGGTTTGTGTGGTATATGGAAATAATTGAATCATTACTTATGTATGTGTTGGTGGTCATCTTAAAGTTACGGAAATTGATTTGATTCTATGAAAATAGTCCAGGTTGTTGGCTTAAAACGTTTTATGTTCCATATGCGATAAAATATCCCCTTAAAGCATAATAAAATTCTAAAACGAGATTTTCTCCTTCCCTCTTTGTCTGTCTACCTGGTCTATTCATTTTTCTATGACGGCGAGCCTGTAGCCAATAAACAGCGAAGGAAATTAAAACTCGAATTTATTATTTTATTAATGATTTAGTTTCTTAACAAAGAAAAAAAAGTCCAGAGCTGAAAATTTTATTTCACTTACTTGCTATTCTGAAAATGGGAAAGTCTTTTTTTATTCAAAGCCTTTTGGCAGTTGCCCAACATGGATAGCCCTCCAGTTTGGCAAAAACTCCGTACTTGTTGCTTGTGTACACGATCGAATTCGTGTAATAGGACTTAAAAGTATTAATATTCCCGGCTTACTTGGTAATAATAAGCATAATGAAACGATTTCTTTTTCCAATGATGGAAATGCCAGCTTCAGGAGGAATTCTGTCTGCCTTTGGGGAAATTAGAGGATTAAGCGTTCCTTCCGAGCTACTCATCTGGGTTAAAGTCTAATTCCTTATCGGTTGTCGAGAAAACAACTGATAAAACTTTGAAACCCATTTGATTGACTATCAGAGTACACGCAGAATCAAATGCATACAGTTTCTTGTCCCATTGAACAGATACAAGAAAGTGGTTACTTATGTAAGTGACATAGGTTAAAGGTAGTTTTGGGGGAATTCAATTCATCAAAATACTCATTTCAGACAGTTTAGTATTATAAGTTGATTGGCTTAAGTGATTTCATAGAATTAAAAATAATATTAATGAAATAATTGTCTCTCTTTTTCCCCCCAGGTGTAATGTGGATGGCCTTTAAAAGAGTTCCTGAAGCTGGAGGTAAGAAGTGATTAAATTTAACGTTTTTTCTTATTTTTTATTTTTTAATACTTATGTTCTTCGATTTCATTTTCATTCTCGACTAAACGAATATGTTAGAGATACATTCGGTTAACATGTATAAAACGCTCTTGGCGTTTTGAATGGCAGATGTAGCAGTTTATAAATGTATAAATGCAGTGTTAATTTAACTAAGACATGGTTTTATACAGGGTGAATTTTAAGTACACCGACAAACTTTTAGGGGAGATAATATGGGTGATTCTAAGCAAAGAAAAGTTCATATGAGCATGGGTCCTAATTTGAACGATAACTGAGATATGAACAGAAATAAAAATACCACCACCAAGGTCAACAAGTTAATAACTCAGGTTTTCTAACACCTAGGACAATGGAATTTGGGTGAATAAAACTGGGTGTACCGTTAAATTTTGATCGAATTCCAACGAGAAGTTCCGAGTTACGCATTCAACATCGTGATAGCACGATGTTACGATATTGACTGCGTAACTCGGAAACTACTCGTTGGAATTCGATCAAATTGTAACGGTATACACAGTTATATACACCCAAATTCCATTATCCTAAATGTAAGGAACCTGAGTAATTAACTTGTTGATCTTGGTGGCGGCATTTTTATTTCTGTTCATATCTCAGTTATCCTTCAAATTAGGAACCATGTTCATATGAACTTTGTTTTTGCTTAAAATATCCTTACTACCTCCCCTAAAAGTTAGTCGGTGTACTTAAAATTCACCCTGTATATTACATTTGTTAAAAGTGATGTATAATGAGATAAAATACTCTAAAAGTTATTCTCTACAGCTCTAGTAATAACCATGACCGTGAAAATCAAATTATAAATACGAGGACTGCTTAAAAAGTAATTCCGTACTTTTTTTTCTCAATAATGACGTGAAATTTTGCAAATTTTGAAGTTTCCCGTGAATCGATTCAGAATTGAATGGCATTTCTACAGACAGCGTAATAGCCTGTTGAAATGGCGTCTGTAAAGGATCCACGTTACAAACAACAGCTGGAGTTGAATTGTCCGTTACGTAGAAAGAAACTGGTAAACATTCATAAGCATTCGTGTGCTTATGTATTGAGATTTTGTGATGGCTCAGAGTTAAAGTTTCAGGAAGTGGAGAGAGGAGCTAAACTGAGTAAGAACTGGTGCAGGCAAAACATGCATGCATTTGTTTCGCGCTGGCATAAAGTCGTCCAAGTTGATGGGCTTTGTTAAAAAATAGCATGTGTAAAGGAAGCATTCAATTATATTGTTATTTTCGTACATTTTAAATAATTTTCGAGGGGGGAAAGTGTGAATTACTTTCTAAGAAACCCTGACAGTTTTCAATGTCGTTTTAAGAGATGCAATTACAAGTATGAAGTTATTTGCAAATAAAGAAAATTACCAAAATTTATTAAAAATCAGACTAATATTAGACACTTAAAGAAAGCATTATTCATGTATTTGCATCCTGCTGTTTATTATGTTTTATTAAAAATTAAAAAACTTTCATTTCCCGATGCTCAGACTAGAGAGCGAGAAATTGTGATGTCACTAGCGTCAAATAAGAAACTAAGAAAATTACTGCAAATCTCTAGCTAGATTCTTAAATGTTGCCTAAATCAGAGCGAAACGAATGAGTCTTTTCATCACATGATTAACGTTACTACTTATCTTTAAAAAAAATTGCATATTCATTTATGTAAATGTTCAGAGAAAAAAATCTAATTCAAGGATACGATATGTTCCCCTAAACAATTGTATGTTTATTAATAATTTTACTTGAATGGATACATCATACATTAATTTGTTGTGAATAAAGCGGATGAAAATTCTCTTTGACTCTCTACTACGTCCTGTGATAAATGCGCACTACAAAACTATCATTCTTACGAACTTTTTCAGTTTCATGGGCTTATACTGGTCGTAATGGCGGTGGAATCTCCTTATTAATATCAAAGCATTTTGATTTTCTTACCCTGTCAGTGAACTTGAGCATTAATTGCAATCATCCAAGTTAAGAACGAAACCATTCATTTAGCGCTCGTGCTGTTTTCCTGTTGAATAATCCTAAGTTCCTCTTACATAATCTTAAGCCATCACATTAATATCATAAAGGGTGAACATTGAACATTGCCTTTAGAAATCAACAGCTTTATCTAAGTTATGGATGCCCACCTGCTCGCTACTAAGAGGTGTTTCTATTAAAGACTTTAAGAACAATGTTAACAACAACAAATAACACTCTAGATCAAATATTCAGTTTCCGTTGTTAAAAGCCTGTAATATCACATTTACACAATTTCCATAATGCGACCTTATCTTAATGGCCTTATCTTTCCATCCACTGGTGCCAATCACCTATAAGATTAATTCTTATAACCAACACTTTTTTTTTTTGTAAATTGCAAGGGCTGTTGGCCACTCTTCATCTGGGATTTACAAAATAATAGGAAGAGGTGAATTTACGAAGCCAAATTCTGGATTTGGAAGGCTTAAATACACATCTTCCTCGTACTAATGGCAACTCAATAGGGACTTTCGCTGCGACGAATTGCACATCAGTCCACAGACATTTAAGATCAACTCCAACATCGAAACGGTATGTCAACCACCGTTGAAACCTGAACATATTCAAGCAGTCTACAATGGGCACGTGAATACATTTCGTGAAAGAACAAATGGCTGTCTGTGTTTTTTAATTGTGAGAAATAGTTGAATCTGGATAGTTCAGATGGTTAATCTTGTTTTTAACGCGACTTAGAAAAAGAATCCAAACTGTTCTATAGTCGACCATAAGACTGTGGATTACTCTTGGTGTTGGGAACATTCGATTTTAACGGAGATAGAAGTTTAGCAGTTCTTTCTGGCAGACAGAAGTCAGATTTTCAAAATGTTCTGTTCCAGTGTTTTTCTTTTCTTTTAATCAAAAGCTGGTCTGCTAACATAACCCAATTGGATGTTCCAAATGGACAAGCCGCCCATCCACACATCTCGCGCAACAAACGATTGTCCCAGCAACGTCAAATTCATCTTAGGAAGTGGCCACCAAAAAGTTCGGAATCATATCATTGAGAATATCTGGGGCATCATTACACTTCAGGTATATGCTGGTGATCATCAGTTTATTTCAGTAGAACTCACCTCAACAATTGACGATGTCTGGTGCATTCTCGAGCAAAAATTGTGCAAATGATGCCCAAACTAATCATGACAATGAATAATCGTGCGTTTCAAGTCATTCATCGTGGCGGAAAACACGTTGACTATTAATGGCGTTAATTTTTACAACAACTCAGTAATTACCTAAACTTGAGACAGCCTTTTTATTGTTGAAAAGGGCATGTTGTTAGGTCTGGTGATTTAGGGGCAAAAGCATTGGGACCAATCTTTGGCACAGCATTGCTTATTCAACGTCCTAGCAGATGTTTGAAGTATGAAAACATGCATGCGAAAATGTTGCTGGACAATGATTATTGAAGTTGTTTTTGCAAATTCCATCATACAATACGCTTTTGTCTGCATGTTGCCGCCATTTTATATACAACCTGTGACAATAAAGTTCGGTGAATGATGTCATATTGCGAGTGGATTGCTGGCTTACATGAAACAGCAGTTACTATCCTTCAAAGTAATCCCCGTCGATAATAATGCACTTCTGGGAACGACTGTACAAGTCCTGGAAACTCCTGGCGTAGTCGTTTTTAGGGATAGCCTTCAGTTGGGTCGTATCATTACGTTGGATGTCCGGCCACTTCGGGGAACGTCTTCCACGGTGTTCGGGCCTCCTCGGAACTGTTTAAACCACTCATAAACACAATTCAAAGTGATAGCACTTTCTTTGTAAAGTGTTGTTACCATTTCATGAGTCTCTTTCGTTCGCTGATCCATATTGGGTTTTGACTGCGCGCACTACACCTCGACTCTTCAATGTCCTGTTTAAACACGATAAATACACTCGCAGCACTGATTCTCTCAAATTTGTTTTGAACATGTTTCGACCTGTCCGGGGAAGAATACAACGGTGGCGCACTCTTACGACCGTTAGCACTATGACGTCATTCACCGAACTTAATTGTCAGAGGTTGTAGAACGTCTCTAATGAGCAATTCACATATGGTGGATTTTTCCATTTTCCAAATAAAACTTGGATTGTTAACGTATGAGATAAAGGAGAGAGAGAGTCTGCTTTTGCAATAACAAATTCTAATCAATTGACGTTTTTCAGTCTTAGGCCATCTTTAGCTTTCGTCCCGAATTTTATACGAAATTCGTGCTGACGCTTATCCCGAATTTTATACGAAATTTCGCACTTTTTGAAGCGGAAGACGCAAAACGCGTTCTGTAGCTGGGTCGCCATATCGAAAACTGAGATCGGTGAAACCTTTACCAGCAACCTCAACAAATTTGACGATCCCCTCTTTCCAATGGTAGGCGGGCCTCTCAGCTGCCGTTAACGTTTATGTAATTATAAGACTTTGAAATCGGGTACGAACTTTTGAATCATCCTGTATTTATAGTATGCTGAATTTACGTCGCTGAGCTTGTGAATCTTAACTAGATGTTTGTGTATGATTTTGAATATCTGTTATGGAAATTGTTTGTCTGCGCAGGAAGCTACAACGTCACATGTGCTGATGATTTCGTTTGTGATATGGCATTTCCTGCAAACCCCTTCGGTCGAATCCTTGATAATGTGTTTTCTGTAGAGTTTGGTGTTAATAACTTGATGGCAATCGTGGTCTCTTCTTAATCCCGAAGAAAATCCATCATTCAATAATCAAAAATTGGACGCTTTTCTGACGACATGTGCTGATTGAGCTCGCCTGGCTTCATACCATGGAGTTCCTTTCCGAACCATGACTGAATCTAGTACTTGTTTTAGGAATATTGTATAACTTCACTAAGAATGTTTATTTTGTATCAGCCATGCAGAGTGCTTAGTAAAATGATGACAGGTGTTGTTTATAATAAGAGGATTTTTCGAGTGACTAGATCTGCTTGCGGATAAAGGGATTTGTCAATAAGACATGTGAATGAGGAAGGGTGAGTGGTGTTTTCTGTATTCTGTAAATAGTTTTTCATATATTCCTTTCAAGTCCAAAGTCTGCTTTTGTCCACCGTTTGGTTTCAAAAGAAGAGGATAACAAAAAAAATAATCTCCCCGAGGAGGATATAGGAAAAATAGCGGAAATTCGAAGTTCAGGTATTTTCTCCCTTTTATCCGTACTTGTTAATACCCATTTTTTAAATCAAAAAACTGATTTTCTATAAAAAAAAAATACGTGAAGGCACAGTTTAAGGTCTCTCAAATTATCTATTACTTTTATTTGCCGTTTCGGAAGAGTTAGCTCCACGAAATTGGTCGCATACGTATTTTTGCCCCAAAATGTCAACATATTCTTCTCGAATCATGAGTTTTTAAGTTGAATTCAGAGAGAAAAAATTTAGGAAACGAATATATAGACCCTCCCACTATTAGTGAGTGATCAGCCAAAAAGAAGAACACCCACTATTGTTTTCTCTTTAATGGAACTTCGCAAACTGTTGCACTGCTTTTTAGTGATTCCTTCGTCTTAAATCGAGATTACGGACTCTATTCCCACCACCGGAGTTGAAGAGGTGGTTGATGATCGAGAAAGAGTTCATGACTGTAACCGAAGATTAAAATCTTTACCTTATTCTTTTTAATTCTCCCCCCCCCCCCCTTCCAGTGTTAAAAATGAAGTTGCCAACTGAAATGGAACATGTCATAGATGGCTTTCGAGATAAAAGGAACAATTTTTAAGGATTACAGGGATTTCTTTTTTTTTTTTTGCTGTTGAAATGGTTTGATGAACTGATAGTGATGAACAAGGTGGTTGACCCTCTTCGTTTGCATTTATTTTTATTCCATTATCGAGTAGGTAATTCGGTTAGAGAAAGAGTTGAACGAAACTTAATTTGCAACATTTTGTTGTTGTTTACGTAAGTGGGGATATATCGATTTTATTTTTATTACGATGTTATTTTTTGACGACTTCCTTCCACGGAATTCGGATTCGCAGAGATCGATTATGATGTTATCTAAGTTTATTTTATTTTTTTTTTATTTTGCTATTTGTCTTGTTTTATCAGTACAAGTGCAAAATTTTGGTCAAGGATCTTTTTATTTTAATAATTCCAAAAGCAAGATATGCTTATTATTACGTCGATTGAAAAATCGTCGAATTTTATTGATTCGTCTGGCTCTCGGTGTGTTTTGGTGTGTGCATGTATATATAAAAAAAGAAGCGGATGTTTTGATTGTGTATCTCTGTCTGATGATGAAAACCCTTAAGAGGCAAGTTTGTTGGGTGCTTTCTTTGCTGGCAATGAAAGATATCGATTGGCTTGTTTTTGCCTGCTTTTTTTTCTTTTATAAAAGAAGAAAAACAGTTTTATTCGATATTTGCTTCCCGACCGTCTCCTGTAAATGGATAAAAGCAATTGAAACATCCTCTGTAATAAGAAGACATGAAAACAAAGAAGGGCGAAGACACAAGAGTGATGTTTATGAAGTGGTAGAAGGTTGGGTGATTTTTTTTATCCTCTTTGTGAATCTTTCAGTCTTTTTTCTTTGTTTACGGTGGGTACTTCTGAGTTCCAAATCCAAATTAATAAAATATAACGCTCTGTGAGTAAGATCAGTCACGAAGTCACTCCCAGAAATCCTGACAAGGGCGTTCAGGTGCTATGTGATCTTTCAATTTTCGATAGTACGTAATTAAAAGGTTAGAATATTGAAAATTTTAAATCTGTGAATGTCCCAAAAAATATTTACAGATTATCCCACAATGTTCATATCAGCGGATGGAGAATCTACAAGTTTTTGAACATATCTTACAACTGCTCCACATGTCAGCCCTTGGTAACGCGGAAGTTACCAATTCTGTATTCAGGTTTCAGCCACACGTTATTAAACCTGATGGACGATGGCAGTGACTGCATGAATCCTCTCTCGCAGGTAGGCAAAATCACATGTACGAACACATGACCTTTGACGTAACCCCATAAGAAAAATGATTGCCCTCCAGTGGCTAAATCTACAAGTACGTGACGGTTCCTATTACGAACGCAAACTTTGAGAGATTTTCTATTTTTTCTCTATTACATTTCCGCTCTCTGTCAGGATTACTGTTTTATCGACTTCCGAAAGGTTATTAAGTAACACCATAAAAAATTCCGATGGGTCAGATATTGGGACAAAACCAAACTCGACAAATCCACCTATTAGAGAAACTCGTATCGAGGTAATCCTAGACTTCCGTGAGGTAATGTCTTTCTGGAAGTGAAGGTGGCTTTCCTGGTTATCTTTCTGGAAGAGAAAATTCGTTTGCATATCCAAATATATAATACCTCCTGTAATGATAATCTCCTAGAAAAAAAGAGCACAAAACACCTTCCTTTTTGGGCTGTCACGAACATGTTTCAGGATAGCACTTCGATTTTCGATAATCCGTACCTTACGAGCAGTGTTCACTTTCATGAAATGTCGCCTCATTTTCCAGAAAAAATTATGATTTCCAGGAATGCCTCATCTTCTACCCGATTTAACGCTTCTGCACAGAATTATCAACGAGCTATCTTATCTGCGTTTTTAATTGCTTGCAGGATGTATATTTTCATGCAAACGTTTTAGTAACACGGGCTACCAGTTTTCGTAATACCAGCCTCACGAGAAGCACGCCGCCTTGATTTCTGAAGAGTGCAGACGGGTTTTCCATATAACCAGAAGCACGCACTTAATCCTATGGATTTTTTTCTGTTAGGGAGGGAAAGGCCAATGTCAGTAAAATATGTTGTCAAGAGCAAATTGAATGTCTACTGGGAGGATCCTTTCCAAAGTGAGTTTAGAAATTTGCATTGAATGATGTCGTTGCTTTAGTTTCTTCAAAACAAAACACAGCGAACATGCTTCGCATCTGTGAAGGTAATGATTTGGAAATGTATAGCCCTAGCGCTCGTGAGATAGAATTTTATGTTATAACTTGATACTATAATGACCAGTCAACCAATTACATTCATCGACGGAATAAATTTCCACACAACTGAAAAGTTGTAATTTTTTTTTTCTTTTTAGTCACGCTATAATTATAGGAACTGTTCCCAAGGCATTCGCCATACTCTAAACGACTACTAGAAAGATAGAGGGCGAACCTCAGCTCATCCATCCATAGGGCTGTTTTCCATTGACATAAAGTAGCTAGCCTGGAACAGTTTTGAATAAACTGCAACGGTTTCTCAATAAAAAAATTATTCTAAATTAATAATTTCATTGCTTGTGGTTTTTTTATTTGCTGTTTCCTTGACTACTGATAATAAATAAACATTGGTTACGTTTAGCAATGACTATTTTGAGTAAGAGATGCGAAAAGTTAGAGAATATCAGATGCGGTTCCGATGAGACGGACCCCCGAGTTATATAGGGTGTCAGTCGAAGAATAATCAATAGCCTAAAACCTATAGAATGTCTTTATTGGAATGAACAACAAGAAATAAGAAAATAGTTAAAATATCGTTTAGCTGAATTTTTCCTATCAATAAGATGACATTACTTTAATTAAAAGGCGACTAAACCTTCAGTAACATAGTGTCTCAATAAACATAAGTAAAATGAACACAATAGAATGATCATACAACATGAACTAGAGGTTGAAAAACTTACTTTCAGAGAAATTGAAATTAATTAATCCTAGAAGAAATCTATAGACGGATATAGGAGAGATGGACGAGACACAAGAACCCTGGAATACAATAAATAATGGATATTAAATAAAAAAATAAGTCAAAAAAAAAAAGCTGGCGTTTCGGATAGAGGCTATCCTTTGTCAAAGCAGGGAGGATATTAGATAAATATCCTGAAAATGACAAAAGAACAAATCTAGGATAGCCATAAGGCAAAATTTGCTTAACATTCCAAAAAAATCTAAGATTCTTTTACGTTTCCCAAACTATAAATATGTATAAATAGATCATATTCCTTGCTTACGACCTATTAAATGACACCTTCTCAAATGAGATAATAGAATTACTTTAGCCATATACAATTTTAAAATTGTAAATAAATCTTTGTCACAACTGAATGAGTTCAGTCAAATTCAAGTACCGATTCTTATATCTACTTCTGTCCTAAAATTGAAACACTGATAAGGTACTTTCTTTAATCAGAACATCATCAGACTCGTTGCAGGCCAAAGGCAACACCTAGAATGCTCGCTGAATCACAGCCCAAAGCTAAGACGAATTCGAACACTGGTAGTAATCAAATCCATTAGCCCAACGTCGTGGTTCCAAAATGCTTGGATAACTATTACTTTGCATTTTGTCAAATCTTGCATGAGTTTGGTTTCTACTTATTTCACGTCTAGGTTCTGGTACCAAATGATCACATCACTCGTGAAAATTTAAATTAGATCCTTCACAACCGTGAGTTGTGCTCAAATAATTTTAAACACAAATGGTAGAGAATGCCATGTGTGGCTGTTATGTGTCTAATTTGCAATATTACTGTAACGTAATCTTCTTGAGGAATGCCAATTCTTCATGATTTTCACCGAAATTCACCCAAATGGGTGGATTTCAGTTTCGTGCACACTTATTGCCAAACGTTCATGATTTTCACCGAAGGTCACCCAAATGGGTGGATTTACAGTTTTATTTAGCCTCTTAATGTTAATTTTCCTTTATTTTTTACTTTAGAGCTATTTCTTTGGTTACCACTCACGCTTTTAACAATGTTTTTCCCTTTCGTAATTGTTGCCTTCGCGTGGCGTGCCGTCTTCTCCTTGCGTTCACGCTACTTTGTTGCGCTCGCGGCACTGAATTTTGCTGGTTCGAAAAGTGAATTTTTTTCTTGCAGTCTGGTGGGCAGTCCGAATCGAGATGTTAGCAGCATGAAACCACTTACTTGATTGCGACCTTTCTTGTTTCCAAGTAGAAACACTTTGTCTGTGCTGCCGTTTTTTTTGTGATATTCGTTACACCTTTTTGGTCCCGTCCGTCTGATGACGCCGGGATGAGTTTTCCTGAGCATCCGATTTGATTTGGCCGTCAGAGCCATGACTCGCCATTTGAACATTTGTCTCATGTTTTTCCTCGGTGCCGCCATCCTGTATTGGGTCATCGTCCCGTGTGTTCGGTGCTACCCGTAGCCAACGAGAAGGATAGGCCCCGGGGCGGAAAAGTCATCTGACCATACTAGTCCGAGTAACAATGTAACCTTCACTGTTTCCATCTTGGATTTTAACAATCGATATTTTTTCGTTTGTTGGAAACAATGAAGGGTGGATTGTTGGCCGGACTACTATGATCAGGTGGCTTTTCCGCGCCGGGCCTGTCTTTCTCGTTGGCTACGGTTGCTACTAACTGCGTCGTCACCAGTTATGATTACTTCTTTTTCGCCATTCTTGATCATCTTTTCCACGCACGTATATCGCCATAATGGACTGTTTCTCCAGTAACTAATGTTTCTTGAGTCATTGCGTCTTTCGTTCCAAATTGCAAATACGAATCTTTCCCTCTGCCTGGAATTCAGCCCTCGCCTGTGCAAAACCATTCCTGATGAATTTTTTGTGCGGATTTTCGCCATCGGATTGGAGGTTTTTTGGAACCCACGTCTGTGCCGTATAGCATTGCCTTTTCCGTACTAACATTATTAACGTTCTTGCTTTCTACCTTTTAGCCCTATTATTATGAGTACTTTCTTTATTTCCCTTCCTAAGCGTTAATACTATATATACGCCTTGCCGGTGTGGTTTGGTTTTATTTGCCTTTTCAGATTTCATTTAATTTTCATTTAATTAAGAATAATTACAGAATCCAACCAACCAGGGCCAGAATGGCCGAAGGCCGACGAGTTAGGTCCCTGGATGGAGGGAAAATAAGAAATACATTTAAAAAAATATAAGAAATATAATCAGCATAAATGATAATATGAATGCGATAGATTAAAAGGGATTGTAGGAGAAGTTAGAGAAATATTTCTTCAGTCTGCTTTCTTAAGTTGGTAAGAGCGTTAATCAGTTAAGGTCCTAACGATTTAGAGTTGAAGTAGTCAAGGGGAAGAGAAGAAAACGAGCTTGTTATTTAAGGCTTTAAAGATGAAAGCGCAAGATAATAAGAGTGCAATTGAAAGATGGGCATAGTACCTGCTGAGGGAAAGAGATGGGAGACGGGGTCGGATTTTTTTAGTTTGAACAAAATTCTGACAAACCATTTCTGAATACGATGTAAGCGTTTTAAGTTTGTTTTGGTGGTACTACCCCAAAATTCAAAGCCGTAAATAAGTGATGATTGAATGAGAGCAAAATAGAGTAGCAGCAGAATGTGTTTAGGCAGAAAATGAAGCCGTGAGAAAAGACCGAGCCGATACTTTTAAAGTAGAAGATAAGTCATATGGGCATCCCAGGAAAGATTATAAGAAAGATGAATTCCTAGAAATTTATAAGATTTAGTAGGAATGAGTTCCTTTGTATTATAGCGTAAGTCAAGCTTTTTGTTACGTTGGTGGAAGATTATATAAGTGGTTTTCTCAAGATTTAATTGGAGGTGATTTTGGCTGTTCCAACTTAATAATTTGGAACAGTTTCTAGCTGGCAGTTTTTTCTCCTGCTCACTCTCCCTTCGTAATCATCTCTGATCTTTCGGGAAGTTTGGCGTGCGTCATTGTGGAATCTTATTATTTATCTTCTCATTGGAGTTTTTGTTTTTCACTGAACTAAAAGATTTGTCATTTGGAGCTTTGTGCTATCACTATCACTTCTGCTTAATGCTTACTGTTTTGTACCTTTTATTTCCAAAGGAATCAAATAAAGTAGAATCATTCTTCTACTTTGTTATTTTATCTTGTACCTATATTTATTTTGTCTAAGTAAAAGATTTATTTGGAGTTGGTGTCCGGGTTAACTAATTACGTTACCTGCACCCTCGGCAGGTACTTAATTAGGTTACTTTCTTACCCTGTGCCTCGGGTGCATTGGTTTTATCTTTGGCGGGATGGGAGTTTATTTTGGGTTTTCTATTATCTAGTATAGCCCTGTTTTGTGGGCACAGGGGCGGGCCTTCTGTAATTAAACGGCTTGTCGGGTTCATTGGGATTAACAGTTTCCTTGCAATCTTCTATCCTAGCTCTGACAAACCAACGCCACCTAGATACAAACACGTAAGAGGGCTTATCTGTACGATAATCACATCATCTCTGGAAAGACATTTCCAAGGCTGGCTCGCGGTAATATTTTGGTGTGGTTGATTGGAAACCCATTTGTCGGATCTGTCTGTTTTTTAGACATCTTAATATTTATGCTTTGCTTGCAGGTAAGGTTGCCATTGCTGTTGGGGATATTCGTTGTAAAATACATGTTGCTGCAGCAAAATGGCACACAATTAGCAAGTGTATGACGATATTTCTGAATCAACAGTTCCCACATTTTTGGATTGGTCGAGGAGGAGGTTCAGTGACTTACTGTTAGCCACCAAGATGATCTGATGGAATGACGGCGATGTTGTAAAAAGGGGCGATCAGTTTTCTTACAGAGAGATCAAAGACGGTGGTCATTTTGAGCGTCATCTCTTGAAATTCATCAGATCTAGGATTCCTCAAAACAAGACTTTAAGTACCTTAAAACATAAAATAAGTCCGGTTTTCCACAAAGATTTACTTTGTGTTTTAAGGAATTGGCATCCACAGTATTTAAGATAATTGGTTGTTTTTCTATAAGGTTATAAGTAATTTTATAGGTCATCGAGCATGTTTCCCACCACAGACCTGGCTAAATGCTTTTTTGTTTCCTATCATTCTCGATACATTCTAGCAACTGTTATCACATATAATAAAACTTATTAAATTTAGAATTTATGTTCTTAATGAGAAACCGTCGCAATTCGGACCCATGTTGATTTGAGCTTTTTTTTTTCAAAGTATTCCCAGGAACGCCGTCAAGCTATTGAAGTTTGCGCGATTTGGAATATTAAAGTGAATTTTCATGAACTGATGATATCATTGATGTACATGCAAGCTTGGTACTGCTGTTATGGCTAATACTTATATTATTATTTTATTTACTGCTAAAGACATCACTCAGTGAGTTTACTCTTTGGCTATGAGTAAGCATCCACTGGGAAATTGTTTTTTTTTTTCCTTTGCCTGACTCAGAGGTAAAAAATTGTATCTCCTCCCCCCAATAGATTTGTTATAACAAATTACAGGTGTGCGAGTGTGCGAGACCGTATGTCGAATAGGCGGTGAAGAAGAAGAGGAAATGCTGAGAGGTGGTTGGGTGCAAGCAGAAGAAGAACCCACTGATGATGATGATGATGATGGAGACGGGAACCCCTCTGAAGTGTGTGTGTGTGTGTTTGTTTGTGTGTGTGTGCGCGCGTGCGAGTGCGTTGAACCCTCTATGATGGCAGTTTTCTCCGCTGTTTACCGATTGGCAATGGCGGGGGATGCGTGTGTGTATGAGTAAAAGTGCGTGGGCGTCCCCACCCCCTTGAGCCATTAGAAGAAGAGAAGGGATCCTTCGCGTTGTTCTGTTCTTCTAATATTTTAATCTCTGTGCTTGCAAACGCATCAAAAGATTACCAGAGAAAGTTTATCGCGAAGACTGGAGTGAAGTTTCCGGTTTGTATGATAATTTAATTATTTTTTCCTTTCATTTTAACGTAAATGTAATTAATGGCTCGACTGTTCTGAAAAGTTTTAAAATCAGATTATCGTTTGGGTACCCTCTTAATGAGAGAACCTCTCTTGTGTATAGACGAAGTCCTATATAATAAGAGCTCTTTTCTTAGAATTCGTTATTAATTTTCATAATATTTTGTTTGTGAAATTGAGATATGAGGCAAGAACAGTTTGAAAAGGCGAACTTGCTTTTGATCAGAGCGACGACGACCTTTCTTCCTTGGTTGAAACGACGATAACCTTCTTTGGTGACTTTAGAGATCGAAGTTCAAATCTTTTCTAAAGGGTTTAGGATTAAATGCGAGATTTAGTTCTCTCTTTGTAATGGAATAGTTTCATCACCTATGGTTACTCCGATTTATAAATGTTGCTGATAAAAGCAGTTTCGATTAGATAAAGAAATCAAAACAAGCTATTTTAGAGGAGAGGGAGTGGAACTAAAATAAAAAACCGCCAACAAGGAAGAGAGGATGAAGAAAGGATTATGATTATTAATTTCAAAAGACTTTAATATTATGAGGAACGTGTAATTTCGAAGAGTCTATAACTTTGCTTTCGTTTCCGAGTGACGAAGTGTTGGGCGTTTTCTCCTAAAAATAGCTTAAAAGCGAATGTTGGTGTTATTTTTGTCCAAGGCCTTTTGACATAAGATTGATCACAGCTGATATGGATACACCCCCTTCTCCCATGTCTCCCTCTCTATGCCTCCCTCCAATCATTGATTTTCACACGTGGCTGAAATTTCATAATTTTTGTTGGTGTTTGTCGCCAGGGTTTCCTACGCTTATCTTTCCTTGTTATTTTTTTTTAATATAAGGATCGTTATAATTAATTTGGGGGAGTTTTTAGTTTCCGTATCCCAGTAACTTAAGAAAAAATGTTTTCTTTCAGGAAATAATAATTTTCAGGTAATGGAACACATATGAGTGGGCAGCGAAGCTTTTTAAAAATGTATACACAAGTGCCTAAAATTAAATTGACAAGAATAAAATCAATAATTTCTTAAGAACCACATAAAATGTTTTAGTGAATTTAGCCAAGGAACAACATGCATGAATTACGCTTTATTGAAATTTGAGTATGTAGCATTTTAATTTAATGGCTTTAGTCTAGAAACGCAAATTGTTATGACTGAAAAACGGACAATAAATAAAAAATACGATCTACTAATGAGAGGATAGAAGTCCATAAATGAGCGACGAAGTAGTGCAACTTTAGAAGGGCGATAACGCGGAAGTGTGGTCGCTCGTAATTGCTATGCAGTTTCCGCAACGACCCTTCACTTACTGTTTATAAGGGCATTGAGGAAAACTACGAGGGCAGTATGACAACCTTGAAGGTGTGTTACGGCGAAAGTGTAGATAATTTTTGACTCGCTCTCGTATTAAGGAATAGCAACTTCTATTCTTTCACCAAGGATTTTTTAGTTGCTGCAATGTTAATGCTCTATTTGAAATGAGGGTGCGGGTGTCTTTTGTAATTCTTTCCAAAATATGGTCTGTGATATTCAGCTCCGGAGATTTGGATGTCATTCCATCCTCTAATTATTCCTCACTGTCTGACTTTAGGGAAAATTTCAGATCTCTGATTTTCACTCAAGCCGAAATCAAGTGTTATAAGCTGAATAATGATTCAGCACTGAAGAGTATTCCTGGCTATTTACACCAATTATTACTTTCGACGAGTCATCTGTATACTAAGCAGTGGCGGCTCGTCCATAAGGGCTAAAGCCCCTCTAGTTTTAATACACACTGCCATCATTTCAGTGTTTATGCACCATCCATAACTGAATTGACTTTAAAAATCCTACCACTTTTTTACACCTTTACAATGTTCTTGTGCTTCCCCTGCTCTCCTACTGCTCACTGGTGAGTCCCAAGATACAAGATAAAGTTGGTTTTATTATCGCTGTTGTTAAATTTTTATATATTTTTTTAAAAACCATTATTTTCTTGCTTGTGATACGACTCGGAAAAAAAAAACATTATATCGGTTTTGTAGCAATAGTTATGTTTTGTAATAGTCCTAGGGCTTTTGTATGGCTAAGATAAAAAACACTGGGGATGCATTTACTTCAGCCCGAACCAAATCACACAATTATGAAACGAATTTACATTTTTTTGACGTGAAACTACGCTTTATTGAAGTGAAAAACTATTCTATTGATGTGAATGTTTATTTTTTAATATGAAGCTACGGTTTTTTGAACGAAACTATATTTTATTGATATGAAAAATTATTTTAATGATCGAAAATTACGTTTCATTCATCGAAAAAAGCTGTAAGAAGTTAACCGTTGTATTGACCCGTTGTATTGCCGCATTCACTTTTCAGGGGTATATTTTGGTCCTAAATTTTGCGGCTATACAACGAGTTTATACGGTGTTTGACTTTGTGTGACCTTTTCGGATTTGGTGATCTCATTCAGGGGTTGTTTGTAAGTAACTTATACATATTTTTAGTTTATTATTATTATTATTATACAGTCCGTCCACTATGAATTCTTACGAGCCGTCACTGATACTAACGATGGTGGAGAATTATTACGAAGAAAATGTTTTCACAATGTGATTTGTCCATTGGTGCTTTAGTGCTCCGAATGCTTGATGAAAATTTTCGAATTCTGTTTTTGTCCTTCGATAGCTAAGGCAAAAAGCCAATTTGAGATCGTTGGTACCAAATACTTCCGGGTCAAAAGGTCATAACAGTTTTTCACTTTTTTACAATTTTTAATTCTTAGAAATACCTTGGCACGGCGAACATAAATGGAGAAGCTACGAGCATCCCATAAGTTCGTTTTAGATAAGATTATTTTTATCTTTTTAATATTCAGGCCCTCCAGGATGATTCCCTGTATTGAACATTTATTCCAGTTAAAAGCTATTAGCATACCAAAACTAAGAAAGACGAGCATAGAGCAGAAATGCACACAATCAGATTACCTATCGGTATTAGGCATTATTGCCTTGTATTGCCTTGTTCCACTGAATGTCGAAATCAAATTTCGATTGTTGATCCCATTGAAAAGAAACATGTAAACGGTTGCTGATCTTTACCCTTATTTTATTGACCCTTGAAAACTTTCTTCAATTTCGACATGAATATAGAGGTCAAAAATGGGTTGTAATTTTAATACGTATTATTTTGTTTTCTCTTTTTTGGTTATTATATTTTTAGTTATGCTTTTGATTTATACCAGCGATATCGCTGCTTGTCAAATTTTTCTTATACAAAAAATTTAAAATTTAAAGTTTTTTGGAATGCCCTTTTCCAATTTACAAGATATTCCATTGATGATAGAACACTGCAGGCTTAGTGAAAATACATTTAAGAAACAGAAGAAATTTATTTTCGAAATTGAGAGTAAAATTGGTGTTTAGTAGCTTTAGTAATTATAATTCCGAAGTTACCAATTTCTTAAAATTTGAAATAGCGTTTACATAGTAATGAACTAACTTGTACTCTCACTGTGTAAACGTTCTTTGCACATCTTGCGCATTCTTTTAGTGTCCTTTTGGCAGACTTTACATCTTTCTTCTGTTGACTCTATAATGTATCCTATTCCATCTATAAGACCAAGACGGCTTAAGCGCTCGCGTTTGAATATAGTTCTTTTTTCTAAGATGTAGTTGTAGAATTCCATCTGGCCTTCCTTTTTATAGGCCTATGAATTAGTAATGGTTCCGTTTTGAGTTCTGTGTGGTATAATTCTTTTTTGAATATTGCACCATCTTCTGCGATCCTTGGGCAACGGCGTCGGCAAGCAATGACGCCGAAAAAGGCATTTTGCGGAGCATAAAGTGAAGTAACGGAAAAGTAGCATTATAACAAAGATCGGATAAGAGATCAAGTTTACACAAAGAGAGGCATTTTACATTTCTACATCTCATTCAGCGTGTCAGAAAAGTGATCTCTTATCCCATCTTTGTTATATGTGAGTATCCAGTTTCTTGTAATTTAGTAGCAATATTCCAAGAAAATTTCTAATTTCTTTGAGTAACACGTAAACCACTGTTGTTTTATCTCTTCTTGCGTACAAGTTAGTTCTTTAAAAAGTCTGATTGTATTCTCAGAAAATAATTTTTGCCAAATTTCATATTGACGAATGTAGAAAAGGGCGAGACACAAAAACCCTGGAATACAATAAATAATAGGTAAAAAGATAAATAAATAAATAAATCAAACAACAAAAATAAAAAATAATAAATAGTAATAAAAACAAAA
>JAHWFO010024398.1:1880643-1902260 GCA_023313115.1 Rhysida immarginata
CCTTTGTCAAAGCAAGGATAGCCTCTATCCGAAACGTCAGCTTTTTTGTATTTACTACTATTTATTATTTTTTATTTTTTGATTTATTTATTTATCTTTTTTACCAAACTTCATATGGAGTTATTGTCCAGATTCAACAACCTTTCAGAGGTTAATACCTGGACTTTTGGTTTATGGTCCAGATTCAGCTGCACTAATAACTTTAGTGGAAGAATTTTCGGTATGTGTGTCTTTTAGTATATCAAGGCTCATACTAATTCAGGATTCGTTAAAACTTGCGGAAAATAAAGATAAAACTTTAGAAATCGGGCTTAAGATGTGAGCTTAGAGTGTAGCGGTCCGGATAACCAACTCTTTAGCGACGGATAACGCGGAATGTGCGTAAGAAATTATACTGAAAATATATGCTGCTAGTGTGTTAACATTTCGTTAAGTTTTATCTTTATTTTCCGCAAGTTTTAACGAATCCTGAATTAGTATGAGCCTTGGTATACTAAAATACACATATACCGAGTTTTCTTTCTATTCAGAGTTTGTTTCTTCTAATTTTTAATCAGAATCGATATCTTCGATTTCCAGTTCACCTGCTGGTTCAAACTCGTCATCAGTCTTACCAACTTCCTCAATGTCTCTTTCTTAATTAGCGAATCTCCAGCATTTGGTGGCATTTCAACAACATTCACTATGTTCTGAACTTTGAGTAAATTCACGACCATTTACAAAAGTAAATGTTACTTTTGTAACTTTTCTCCAGTAAAAGATTTGACACTTATTTTCATTCATTTCACAAACAGTAACTACGTTCAAAAAGGCTTCTAACAAGCGACTGAATGAAATAAGAAATAAGCTACATGCGCAAAGTTGACATCTGTTGTTAATTATTTCGGCGAAGTTCACGTGTTTACATTGTTCATAAACAAGCCTCCAGTATTCCGCAACGAAGCGTCAGTTTTTACATAAAGATTTTAGGCCTTATTTATTTAGTATATTCCATTTTTTAAAACTATCTAATAATTTAAAACACAAACGTTTTTCTAGGGCCAAATACATTATTTGTTAACTTGCTATTCGTTGTCAATTATGACACGAAAAGACGTAAATTTTGTAACTTTTAAAAATATTTTTGTGTCAAGTGGGTTTGTTCATTTTTATATAAAAATTTAACCAGAATACTTAAATAACATTTAACTCAGCAAAAGTTGTTATAAAGAAATAAATTTTAACACAGCGGATAAAAGTTTGTATTCCATTTAAGGAACATTTGTAAAATAAAGGTTAAAGATGATCATGTAAAAGCGGAAACAACTTTTATTGAATATTTAAATTGGGCTATGCCCTTTTCGGTATATTTTCACTTTAGTATAATCAAAGAAGCTGCTTGCCCATTTCACCACGAAGCGTGATTGTTGCACGGTGTGATGTCAGTTTTTTCAGTTATCTCTAAAAACTGAAAAATAGTTTCTGTGATCAATAAAATAAGTACTGACCATTAGCCTCCTGTAACCGGCGGGGGGAAAACCAACTGCCCCCTGTAACCAAATAGGTTGGGGTATATATCATTATCTTGCCCCCGGAGGGGGACGTCGTAGACAGAACGCCGAAGGCGTTCGAGTAACGGAAAACAGTGACCAATGAGGCGCGAAGCGCCGAGAGTAGTCTCGTACTAATTTTGCACGTAAAATTTTCCTTAGATAACCTCTCTCAATTTCAGACTTCGGCGCGTGGCAAAACGAACTGTTTGGGATTGTGCGGATAGTAAAAATTAACCAACAACAGTTTTTAAGAGAGAACTGAAAAACCTGACGTCACATCGTGCAACAATCACGCTTCGTAGTGAAGTGGGCAAGCAGCTTCTTTGATTATACTAAAGTGAAAGTTTACCCCCTTTTCTCTTTGCCTTCCAAAATTCTTTACTTACTGTTTTATTTACTTTGAGAAATTCTTGAGTTTGCGTTTGTCAGTTTACTTTCCTTGTTTGGTAATGGTGAGATTTTATACACCCTTGCTCTGTTGTTGGAACGCTGATGTTTTTAGGGAGACGTTATGTCACTTGAATCCTCATTAAATGTTTACAAGTAACCCGATCTTAGGAAAATAGGAGAGAAAAATTAAAAGAGGACCAGATAGCGGGCCGGCCAGGTGGCCGAGAGGACTAGGGCGTAGGCTTTCTAGTACTCGAGTCCGCCTGGTCGTGGGTTCGAATCCCGCCGTGGGCATGGATGTTTGTGTTTGTCCCGGGCTGCGTACTGTTATAACTTGTGTAAAAGGCGCAAAATGACCTTAGTAGTCGACGCCAAGTTTCTAATAAACCAACCAACCAACCAGATAGCGGATGGAATAGATGTAGTTTTATATTTGATTCTTCTGGTTAACGGTCCACCAAACGTGAAAATGCTCCTGAATGATTAGCATGTTCCCTAATTCTGTTTTCATTAAGTTTTGTTTTTAATTTCTACTAAATATACTGAAACTGTGAACAAGTTTCAATTCAGATGCATTGAAATCCTTTCCGTAGGTTTCCGGTGGTGTTTTTTGATGGTTGAGGGAAAGAGCCTGAAGAGGCGGGGAAACCTTAGGAAATTTTGACATCTAATTATTGAAGATCTCTGATTCCTCTTTAATGGAGAGTCATTATTGAGAAGCCTCTGGATCGAGCTAAGTCAGCCAATTCCGGCGACCAAAGAGAAATACGCTGAGAAAAAAATGAGACGAACTGACTGGAATATGGGAAAATTTATGCAGAGCATTGCAATTTGATTAATGTCTCAGCCTCTTAAATGTTGGTAATCAGTCTGATTTCTTTCAGTGGAGATCCCCCTTCGTTATATGTAGAGGATTCAAATCCAAACGTACCTGATCCTGACAATTGTTATTGATTAAAATGTGTGAGCGGGAGACTGAACAAACCAAACAGGGTCGGAAAACTCGTCATCGCTTGGTTGGGCCATAGCCTTCCAAATATATAAAAAAACAGAAGACATTCGAAAAAAAGATCTTGAATAATTATCGCGAAATGGTTATTCAAAAATGGTATTTATTTTTCATTCCATGTGCAATATATAGTAAAAAAAGATCGTAAGTAAAAAAAAAAATAAAAAAAAAATAAAAATTGGAAAGTATTCCCTTATCGGTTTCTTCAAAGTTCTGTAATTGGGAAAGGATGAGTGTCTTTGCCCTAAAATGACGGTACGTAAACCTAAGAGCTAGTTCCTGAGAACTGACTAATATCCTTCTTGAGTAAATAATTTTCTATCCCAGATTTTTCGGTAAAATTTTTTTCGTGATAGATCTGCTGCCTTGTTTCTCAGAATCCAGAATTTTTATTTTGACCCTTGCAGCCTATTTAGTCGTTGACGTTATTTTAATTTGATTCGACAGTCATAATTTTTTTACAGGAAGCTCCGATTCATCATTATCATTCGATGATTGAGGGTTTTCCTGATCAAATTCAGGCCTAATATCTACTGTTTCTACCAAGGCAATTTTATTAACATCGCTCTAAATGGAGCGGTCTTGCTTCATTGTGTGACAAATATTCTTTAAAGAATAATAATTGGATGTTCTATGAGGATTTTATACACGCCATACCTCAGATGTTTAAATTATTGATGAAAAATAGGAAAGAAAATTCCACAGCCTGGGATCGAACCAGGAACCTTCTGCTCACTGTGCGGACATTCCTAAACAAACATAAAAAGCACTGCGGACTTGGAAGCATTACGCTATCTACATGCTCTTTGTTATTAAAACATTCAGAACATTTACTTTAAATACTAATCATATAGAAAAGCAAACGACCTCACTGGAACAAACATAAGCTCAAATATTTAGTCTCTCTAGCAATACAACATTTAAAACGAGTCCCTAGGCAAAATGTTTAAATTTAAAAACCTGCGTAAGTTTCGGTCGACTCACGCTATTCAATAGGGAGGATTTTTTAATGTTTTTATAATATGATTATGCATTTACCTACGTTGTAAACAAATAAATAAAAACGTAAGCGAATTTCCCTTTAAATTTCCCTCTCTTCTTAAAAGCAAGGGTTTATTCGCCTCATGTAGTCTTGTTAAAATCAAATTAAAATATTTGAAGAATAATCTCAGGGTTCGTACATAATCCCTAGAACGCGTTCATAAGCGTCTTATTTTATTTAACAATTTTTAAAATAAAGCCTGGAAATAATAAATAAAATAAAAACAAAATTGCTATAAAGTAAAACGTAATCAAATATATATTATGAAAGCAAATAAATATACCTCCAACGCAGAACAGTTACAGCAGAATTCTAAGACGTGAGAACAGAACGCGTGGAAGAGAAGATACTGCAACGGTTTGCAGAGGATCCCTCAACAAGCACCCGTGCAGTCGCACATGCTGTGAGGACCAGTCAAACAATTGTCTGGAACGTCATGCATGACAATGGGCAACATCTATACCACGAACATACTGGGCAGGCTTTGCGACCCAACGACTACCAACTACGTGTGCACTTTTCCGACTGGTATCTTCGGAATGTTGCCGTCAATCCCGCGTTTGGTGAACTTGTTTTGTTTTCTGATGAAGCACATTTCACCAAGGATGGTCTCTTCAATTGCCAAAACCGCTGTGTGTGGAACGACACAAACACTTTGAACAACTGCAGTAACTGTTCTGTGTTGGTAAATAAATTTTTCTCGCAAAACTGGTATAAAGAAAAGTTGTTTGTTTCGACTATTCTTACTACCCCTCCAAGTTTGGCAGTGGAATTAATTTTCACCCTGTATGCAGGGTATCACATTTTTTTATGAGAACCATTTTTATGTATATACGAGGGTGGGCTGAAAAGTAATGCCTCCATGGCTGTAACTTTTTTATTTTTTAACCGATTTTCAAAATTCTTTTTGTATCTGATACTCACATTTCTCCTCTATGTAATGCACTATTCACTTTTCGACATAGTCCCCATCCCTTTCCACGCATTGTACCAACGCGTGACTAGTCGGGTGAACCCGTCGGAGAGGAATTCCGGGGTTGTCGTCGACACGAGGATTGAATGGCAGCTTTGGATCCTCTTCTGCAGCACGATAACGCCCGTCCGCACACGATCGCCACACATCAGAGGATGTTGCAGCGCCTACAGTTCAAAGATGAAAAACTGCAGTTCAAAAATAAAAGACTTTGCACCTTGCGACTTTCACTACTTCCCAAAGAGGAAAGAGCACCTTAAGGGGCATGAGTTGCATTCTGACGACGAGGTGAAACCTGCCGTCCGGTCTTGGTGTCGACAACAACCCCGGAATTCCCCTCCGACGGGTTCACCCGACTAGTCACGCGTTGGTACAGTATGATTTCAATTCGTTGCTCTTTATTCAAACGCATTTTTTTTATAACTAACATATACCTTGTTTTCGTTCCGATACATAGGAAAAATAAAATAATGTTTATTTTTCTTATGTATGGAAACTTATGAACACCCTGTATGTACAGTCGGGTGCATAAAGGTTAAGTCATAGTTGAGCACGTGAATAGCACATCCCAAGGGTATACTTGCTACCCTATTTTCATTCAGAAGGGACAGGTCCAGTCTAATCTGCCTTCACTCTCAGTAAAAGTACCTGATTTTGCAACCGATCAACATCCGGTAAGCTAAGTTCCTATGGAGCAGGTAAAAACTTTTTTGCACCCGACTGCACATATTGTAGACTCTATAATAAATAAAAATTTGAAAAAATTTTCAAAATCGGACCACTCGTTACGGAGATACAAACTTTTTAAGTTCGTTTTGGTAATGATAGCTTGCTCATTTTCATCTGGTTTTAATTTTAATTTAATTCTACAACCAATCAGGACAATGATTCTTTTAACAACCGCCAGTCCTAACAACACAGATAATAACTTTTCTGATGAAGATAGAAGTGATTTTTTTTCTTTCAAATTTTAAAAATCCCTGCGATTTTATGGACTTTTAGCAATTGCCACGTTCATTACCTTCCAGCTCAGAAAATGGTCTGCAACATGTTTTTGTGAAGCTAGCGCGTTGCTGGAACGAAGTGTAGAATGTGACGTTTGCTATTTCGAAAACGAAACCCCACACAAACCTCTTAATAGTGATCTCGGTCCACAAACTTTCGGAACAGCTCTCGTAGAAACGCAACAATTCTTTGCTTCCCTTTCCGAACGAACAGCTTATTTTTGTGAAGCTTTTGGTCTGATTACACTTTAATCCACTGCTTTCTTTCATGTGTTCAAAATATTAAAATGCACTGTAATTTTCATGTCGCTTTGTAAGCAAGCCTTATGACATTTGTAGCGTTACACAATACTCCACGAATAGGTTTCATTCCACTTTTTCAGAAACGGTCACATAAAACTTGATTTCAAATCGAACTATAAAAAAAATCTCATGAGTACCAACAAAACGGAAGGAGCTCCATGAATTGATGGGATGGTGACGTCGTTATCGAAATGGGGTGAGCTTGAGACTTCGGAATCGTGAAGAAGAAATCGTATATACCAATGTTATCACGATGGCGCCAAGGTAGAAGAGCTAACCTCGAATCGATAACGACGTCATCATCTGGACATGAAATCGAAGAAAATAGAAGTGCAAAAGTGTCAGAGAAAAAAATTTTTTTGCTTTTCCGAGGCAGTTTTCTTAAAATATTACAATAAAAATGGATGTACACGCACATTATAGTATCTTTAAATAACATTATTATGCAATAAAATGAGAATAAGAATTTTTTCGTAGCGCCTATCTTTAAAAAGATCTGATTTGTTTTTATCTAAGTTGAGGGATGTTGCCAGTGTTTTTGATACGTACATTCAAGAGTGGACTGTTGAAACCTCTTTAATAGCGTGTTGGTCCTCCTCTGTCCATGCTGTACCATCGACTCTATGAGATGTCGAAATTTTATCGGAGATATTGCCAACCAGGCTTGTTGAATCATTGTCAACATCCCGGAGTCCATGGCTCTGATGTTTTGCTCAATGGCTTCCCACAGGGATTCAATAGAATTGAAAATTTGTGGATCTTGTGTCCTGAAGTGCAGTGGCGTAGCTAGAGGTTAGGCCGCCCCCTCCCCTAAAGTAACGGAATAATAAACATTAAACATACTAAAATAAAACTATAAAATGGACAGCTCTACTGTCCTGATAAAAAAAAACAAAACATTTTTATCTAAGCAGTAGGCCAAAAATGCCACCCCCTGAAAGGTTTCGCTGGGGTGGACCGGCACCCCCCCCCTTCCTCGCTATGCCTGGGTACAAAGGATCAGTCAGCACATTCTGATAGCATACAACGTTTAAAGAACCCTTCAGACAAACTAAGAGACCTAATTTGTCCCATGAATAGTCTCCCCAAGCAAGTTGGATGCAAAACCTTTTGGTACCGTGCCATAGCTTCATACATGAAAACCGATTTCTGATTAGACGATTCAGTACCATTCTGCAGGTACACAGCCAATGAGGGACTGGCTTCTATTTACATCTTATTGGGAATTTGTTTCCGTGTTCGTGGTTGGCTTATTGTTAAGTGTTTTTGCTACATGTGGCCAAGCTGGTGCGCGTCTACCCTACACTGTTTGTGCCTGTCCCTAGTTATCAATGGCGGATGTCCTGGTCCATCTTGCCATACTTGCGGTATACGCTTAATACACAAACCCTAAGAATTACCTGGATGATAGAATGATCCATATTTTTTGCGCTAACTGTTCGTCCACGATCAAAGTCGCTAAGGTCACTGCAGTTACCAACCAAACCAGAAACGTGATGATCATTATTTGAGTTACAGAGTCTATAGGTTCCCCAAAAGTCCGGAATCGTAGAGACTGAGTTATAGAGTAGTTAGAAATGACCATCGTTCTTCGCTAGACACAAATCCAGGCGATACTACCAGTCCATTGATATTCAGCAAAGGAGATAGGAGCGCTCCTGAATCTGGATACTAGATGGTACAGATCAACAATACTTCTCAACGTAGAGAACGACTTTGGGATGCCCCCCCCCCCCCACAGATAAGGTAAATAGTAACGGGATTGGGCTATGCGGAGCTCATTCAAAACTTCCATTAGGTATTTTATAAAAGGCCCTATATGTTCTATGATTCCAGCCTTTTGGGACACCCTATTGACTTCACTCTACTTCATCGTGTAACATCATAAGTACATTGCGGTACCCTATAGCATTTATCTTGTTAGACTGATCACAGACTGTATAAATGGAACGAATGAACCCGTCTGCTTATCACATCTTGTTATCGGACATTGAAGGTGTAAGCCTTTATTCATGCGCATTATCTTGAGACCTTTTTAGCTTTGGTTAAATCAAACGAAACTTTCATTTCAGAGTTTCCAAAAAAAAGAATGACGTCTTTAATTCACAACTGAATTTAATTCTCGCGGGAAATAAACGTTGAGTGCACGTGGGTTCTATCGAATGCCCGTGGATATGATTATTATTTCGATCGCGCTTTTGGATACGACACTGGACTAGAACGAATAGGTGAAAAGGGATGTTTTGAAAGGCTTTAATAAGCGCACAAATTGAAGGGACAGGTGGTAGGGATTGGTGTCGCTCGGGATATCGATTTTCGTTAATGACTCGACGACGACGATGACGCCGGTTACCGGATTAGGCCTAATCGTCGCCCGCACTATTGGGAATGAAATCCTCGGTCACTTGTGTTCCAATGTAATGGATACGCACGTTACAGTGGATATTAAATGTATTCTAAATTTTTGTTTTATAATTTTATTATTATCATTTTTTTTCCTGATCGGCTAAATTAATAGAGCAGCTCACCTCCTGCTACCATTCATCAGCCTCGGTTAGATGTTGTATGTTCACGTGCACGGACACCTGTGACATAGGAGGAGGACGCGTTGGTTCAGGTGTTTGCAG
The DNA here is from genome assembly GCA_023313115.1 of Rhysida immarginata. Classification (NCBI taxonomy): domain Eukaryota; kingdom Metazoa; phylum Arthropoda; class Chilopoda; order Scolopendromorpha; family Scolopendridae; genus Rhysida; species Rhysida immarginata. Next base: position 1,889,524 of record JAHWFO010024398.1, read on the forward strand.
CGTGACTGGAGAAAGGAAGTGGGAAAACCGTTTAGGCTTTTAGAGCCTTTGCACAGGTGGAAGGTTCTATTAACTGAATGAACTATGTATTTTTTTAATATTTGTTGGTTTTTATAACAAAATTTATAATCGTGAAGCCAGGCGTCGCTTGCTAAATACTAAAAAATAAACTGAAATGTTTATGATTAGTTAAACTTATTTGGAAATCTTGATTTCGAATGCCTGTGCTCATCAGGATTCAGTTGACGTTGAAAGAGAGGTTGATGTCGATATATTGGTGTCGCAATTTGTTTATATATTCTATTTCCACGAAGAAGAGAACAGATCAATGTTATTAAAGGGGATTGGCAATGAAAAAGGACGTGCTGTCTGGGAGGAATGGAATACACCGGCAGCATTATTTATTGCTATCGAGCACAAAATAGGATGGTTTCGTAGTTGCAGTGATCGTTCTGGGATAATTATGAAATGTGCGTATAGCAAGAGAGACTATTGAACCAAGAAATTTTCCGAGTGATCGTCAAATCCAGATAAACATCTGCAACGGATCGGAATTGCAAAATGCGCGGCCGAGTTCGTTGACAAGTGAACAAGACCTCCCTTTGTTAGTTGTTAGGCTCAAAAGCCTGTTATTTTTCATTTTACTCACCATTGCCTGCATTAGGCCTGAACATCGTTTGCGTGTAGATTGTAATCGATCAGTTCTTCCAACGAATTCTCAGGAATTTCCAAGGAGGAATGAGCTTTGGTCTTGAAGTCAAAGGCCGGGGATCTCCTTTACTGTAATCTACCTTTTGAAAGTAAAGAGCGCGTTCTTGAAAGCAGTTTTTAACATTCGGTGAAAGTTAGTGGCACTGAACTAAATAAATCGCACACCATTTCGCGTTTTGGTCTTGTACATGAGGTCGATAGAGGAAGCTGCTGCTGCTGCTGCTACTACTACTAATACGACTGAATCGACCCTTTTTTCTTTTCTTTAAGATCCCATTGTGCGATTAAACAGTCTGTGGGGGCGGGTTGTGTTTGAAGGGCGCTCTCGTTGAACAAAACTTCCATCCGGTGGTTGGAGGTCATCAAACTGAAAGCCGTCAGCAGCCGAAATCATTATTTTGGCGGCAGAATGAGTCACCGTCGGCAAAAGCCTCCCTTAATGAAGCGCCATCTGTGAGCGATTGGGTCTTTGGAGGGGGAGTATCCATTTCGGTTTTGTCTGATGTCATCACTGTTGACACGGATTGAGGATTTGGAAAGTAAATTTTTAAAAACATTCTCTTGTGAGTTAGATGACGCAACGGCTTTCTCCGGATCTATTGATGAACATTATACCTTCGGTGAGCAATGGATTTGATCCATTATTTAATAAAGTTGATGTATTCAAGAAAATGAGGTTGTTCTGCATTGTCACGTGACGATTGGAATGGCGTCTTGTGGTCTTAATCACGATTGCCTTGACTCATTAATCATTCACAATGGCGCTGCTTGAGTACTAGCTACTTCACTAGAAATTGATTAACGGCTCAAAATTCCAATTGAGTGACTCTATAACATAGCTTCCATCTTCATTAATAAGCAATGTATAAAGAAAAAAAGTCTGTTAGACACGTGTATGTGTGTTCTTGATGCCTCGCAGGCCTACTGCTTCAGTAGTTTTACCTTGGTTGGCTGTGGGCCAAGAAGGAGCTGTTGACCTTTTTGATTTACACCAATAAAAACACAAATGGGAGTTTAAGATAATGCTATTTTAAGGTAACTGATTGTTCTATTATCTTCCGACTGAGGTGGGAAAACATTCTGGACTCGTGTCCGCTTCGTCGACGGTTATTTGCTGATCGATTCCAGAAATGTTAGACGATAGCGAAAACGATTGGGTTGTTTGGTTTTTAGCTGTTTATTCTGTAATTGCGAAGATTACGGGACGGTACCCTCCTGATTTTTGTCCTTGCCACGAACGATTTCGTAACGTTGTCATTGTAAACGCTTTGTCATCAGCGCTTGTTTGTTTACGCTTTAATCTGTTCGATTACAGAGCGGTCAACATTCTGCCCGGAATCAGGAAAAGCGTTTGTTTGTTTTGTTTGTTGGTTTATCATTTGTTGAAAGATATGCGTGCCACGTGTTGTTTTGTTTATGAGATTGTTTTGAGGAAATAACGCCAAGTCGAATATTCACAATGGATCCGCAAAAAATGGACCGAAATCGATTTAAAAGAAGCGCATTTACTATCGCGGCTTCGAATTGATTACGGGTCTTTTAAAATTTTGCATACGCTTCAAGAAGGCATTGTGAGTTTTTCTCGTCACCTGCACTGCAGCTGTTTTTTTGGGGAGCACCCGATTTGCGAGGAGGAGCGTTGTCGCGAAGGAAGTAATCGAAGGACACATGCGAATACCCTTCGACCGGATATGCAAATGATCAAAATTTTGCAGACCTGCCTGGACACTCTACATGCCTGTACAATGCAGAACTCGCTCTTTCTGTCACAGGCCACACGGCTTGACAATAGAGAGTATCATCTGGAGTGCCATTTCGTTTGATAGTTGCCTCACCCTCACGTTACAATGTTGAGGACATTCTGACCCGTTGTGGTCCGTTCCTTTCGCGGTATCTGAGCTTACATTCGACACGCGCGCACTAAACGCCTTATGTGTTTACTGGGTGCACTAACACAGTGTTTTCCAAATTGGGGTTCGCAACATCTTTCAGTGGGTTCGACAAAATTTTTCTGTAATGGCGGATTATTGTATTGTAATCATGTATTTTTCTTTTTAAGTTAGTAGTTCGCACTACTCAGATCTTTGTGAAAAGGGTTCGCGAGTCGAAAAAGTTTGGGAACCAGTGCACTAATGTATTCTTCATGTAACCCACGCGTTTTCGTCATCGCAATTGCGCGCACTACCGGAGGTTTTCATGAGCAGGAGCATACTTGATTTTTTTGGTGAAAATAAGATGTACACAGGGACATTTTGGACTGTTAGGGTATTGGCTTTCTCCTGCAAACATGAAAATGGTATTTGGTACACTTTTCCACACAATTTTGTCACATATATTTGGTTTGGCCCCCCCCCCCCCCAACATAAATCCTGGCTACGTCCATGGGTGTTTTGGGCACGCACTAAATGAGCCCAAGCTAGGAGGAGGGTCGTCGAATGCAGCATTTGAACTTGGCGCTACCCAGTATGAACTTGGAAGAGCTCATTTTTTAGCAAAGCGATAAAAATTTTAGTGGATGTGAAAACTGCGAACAGGTAATACGTATTTGATTTCTGGTGTATCGTTTAAACTGACATTGCATTTATCTGCTGTGTAAAAATGTTGCATGACCGATTTTGGCTTGTTTAATTGATATATGCTGTTTCGTTTGCAATCAGCTACAAATGCGCCAGGTTCGTATGATCACTTTCGTGCTTCCTTTGTGTTCTTTCCTGTTCGTCGTGACTCAAACCAGACAAACTACACTTATTTCACCGCTCGCATAAGTGTGTTTAATGCGCGCATGCTGAATGCACCTAAGATGACGCCTGGCCTACGCTTCTTCTCAGTTCCAATTGTGCACATCTGAGGTGTGATATGGTGTCGCCATCCGTTCTTGCTCCCTTTGTGTGACGTTGTCTGTTCAAAAGATCATCCAATTGTTTTGAAAGTCTAATCATTTTTGTTCAATGAATCATCTAATTGTTCTTGATCATTTCGAGTATCAACTTTGGTGTCAGTTGCATACTTCTTTCTTGGTACGTCCATTTTTTTGTCAGAGAATGTATTTTATTCTAAACAATTGATTAAAAAAAAAAAAAACACACATGCTACAATTCTTCATCTTTGCGTTTTGTTTTAAGTTCGGTATCCTAGTGAGTAACACCATCACGGTTTCAAATTAGCTGTATTAGAAAGGGAAGCTGCATTGAAATAACTTGGGGTTTATTGTATATACCTGCTCATGCATGTGACTCTGAGTATTCACCTTTTGTGTAACTCGGCAGACAATCCAGAATTCGAGTAGTGCAAGAGCTTCGTTCTTTGGATTCGGAAAAACGCATTGCTTACTGCTAATGTTTTAAGATTCTAGTGCAAGATTTTACGCGCAACAGTTTTACTGCATGAAGTTGGATTCTGTTTTTGCCTGAGACCCATGACTGACATAACGTCATTACACGTCTTGTCATGTGGTGCTCTCACGCTGTGTAGCGCGTTCCAAAGGTCACACACAAAAACCACAAGCAGCAATACTCGGATATCTTTTATGGTTTTGCAGTGAATGCGTCTTAAAGTTGGAGTTCGGGGACTTTCGAATCGCCCTGTATTTCTTCGACAAAAACTTGGAAAAGATAATCCGTTGATCAGGAGAATAAGGAGAATGTAGCACAGTTTTTTGAAGAAGCAACAGCAACCAGTGACATATGTTGGCTGCTTAGTACACAGTTTTTCGTGAATCTTCCAAATATCTGTACACTACCGATCTGTTGTTTAATGGTTAGACCGCGTTGGAGGAAAGAGTAGCGAACGGTATTGGCAGATGACTACCATAAGCAAGTATACCCTTCTTTGCATGGAGAGGTGGCTTATGAGTTCTTCCTGGAATATTGCACAACGTGTACGATTGTCCTACAATATTCACCTTTCGTCAACAGTTGCGAATTCTTTCCCGTTTGCTTTTTTTTTTTTGGAGGACAGAAGAACACTCCCAATCGGTATGATTTGTTCTGATTAGTGAGTTCGTGTGGTACCCACTGTCGAACTTTTGTAACTTTCCTTGTCCTCAAGTACCAGGAAACAGTGTTGCTTTAACTTCTGGGCGATCTCTCGTACCGTGTGTCTGCTTTAGTCGTATCCTTTAATTCACCAGGATCAATGGAGGAAGGACGATGGCCAAGAGGTTATTTTGCAGACTTATATTTCCGGATCTAAATTTGCAAATCAACGCTGGGAGTGGTTCGTTCGGAAATAATTCCTGTATAAATGCTTTACAAATGCTTTCGGATGCAGCCATCGCAGAATTTCCCCAATTTAAACTCGGAAAATATTGTCTTTAATTGACTTGGTTCCATGATTAACCTTGATTTCATATTTTCCGCTCTTTGTTACGGAGTTGTATATTTTAGAAATTCGTCAAGGAGTTATGAACGGTCCTATAGCCAGAGGATAAGACCTTCTAAGAATACTTTTCTATTTTAACTGAAAGGCGGCTGTTTGTACAGGGTGTATCAAAAGTCTTCATCCGATCTCAAAATGCTCTAGCTCCACAACCGTTGATCGCAGGTAAACGATCTGGATTCTGTTGGAAAGAGGCGATCATCAACTTTTGTTTCACTGCCGCTAGAGGTCTCCCGTGCGCGTCTGAAGGCGTAGTGAGCTTTATGCGGAGATGACGACCCAACTTTAATTGTGGTCACCTCGTTTCCCTGACTAGACTTTTGTGATTATTTTTTTTTTTTTGGGGGAGGGGGGGGTAAGGATCGTGTTTATGTACCTCCTGTAACGGCAAATTTGGACGAGATCAAAATTAGAATCACAGCCACTATAAATGAAGTGTCTCCAGATGTGATCCAGGAATTGGAGTATCGAGTGGGCGTATAACTACTCGAGTATATTCTGAGCATTTTGCAAACTTGACCCATTTCTGCATGTTGATTTTTTTAAAGATGTGTAGAATTTTGAAATCGGATTAAGACTTTTGATACACCCTGTATTTTGTTTTCCTGTATCCCAAATGACCCCCAGATCAAGATTTCACCTGAAAATAATGCTCTGATCCAAATAAATGTCATTAATAAGGTGAAGCTGGATTATTTTCTATTCGCAGCAATTCTCAATGAAGCATTGGATTTTAACACACCCTGTTTAAGTAATGGCCCTATGTTTCAGAGTGATATGGAGGGTTAGCCTTAACAATTGCTGATCGGCACGCCCATAAGTGAGTTTCGTTTGAATGATTTTCATATTAGATTCACTCGTATTTATTTACAGTTGGCTTCATTAGCCGCCTTCTGTTATCTCTGCTGGAAGTTAAAGTGCTATGCTCGACTTGATCCATTTGAATATTTGTTTTTCCGGAGTGGGAGGGTCTCGAGATAATCGATGTAACACTCGAGCTAATTACCGAGACTTTGTTTTGATTATTTTACGCCGAGGTACGTTTCCATTCGGCAAAAGAAGTTCAGTGGCAGAGAAGCGGAACTCTTGATCGAACTGGAAATCGACTTAAAAGATTTAAGAGGCGCCCCGTGTTTGGTATTCTGTTCGAGTCCAGATGGGTGGAAAGAATAAATTGAAACCGGATTATAAGAAATGGAGGAGCGGGGGAAGGGAACGAAAAGCTTCGGCTGAATACCTAATGTTGATTCAATACGAAGAGATAATGGTAGACTGGGTAAACATTGGTAAATTAATCAATATTAGAGTTTGTGTACAGTTTGTGTCATAGCTACCCGACTGTATTCGACATGTCGTCTTACGGGATAGCGGGCTTCTTTTATAGGAGTGGGTTAGACTGAGTGATTTATTGCGTTTGCTCGTGACAGAAGTCTATCGTGCTTGTCTAACAAGTGTAAAGAAGGGGGGGGGGGTGAGATTTCCCTAGAGGGAGGAGGATTTATTTTTTGGCAAGCAGATCCACTTAATGTTGCCAAAAACTTTTTTCCTTTCGGATCAGTTTCACAGGTGGGAGGATGGTATTTCTCGCTGGATGTTTACGTGATGTGTTTTATCAAAGGCGTCGTAAAAAAATATTCGTGCTACCTCCTCTTTTATCCATAGTAACTTTTTTTTATATAATTATAGTTTATTTTGCTGTTTATATGGGGGATCTCTTGGATTAATCTTCGGTTGCTTTGCCTTTTCGGATCAACGAGTGTCAATTGGCCACTCATTGGGTGTCTAATGATCGGCAAATAGGGACACGAGAGTTGCACAATCCTTTCACTTCGGGTCGCCCAGGATGCCATTATTCGTGAAGATCGGACCATTACAAGTCGACAATTGGTCCTACAGCTTTTATTCAGCTTTCCCGACATGTCTGTTTACAAAAGCCAATTTTGTATGGACTATGCTCCCATATCCTTCATATAATCCTCTCTCTGCCTCCCTCTGATTGTCATCTTTTTGATCCAATCACCCGGAATAAGCTTTGAAGATAACGAGATCATGATTTATGTAATGAGGACATGGGCTGGTACAGGCAAATAGTATATACTTGTTTCGCACTAGCATTAGGACCTACAAGTGGATGTAGAAAAATAATGTATAAATGAAAAGTTAATTTATACTTAGGGTGTATCATATTCGTCCTCTTTATCCCCCCCCCCCCAAAAAAAATAAAACCCACACACAAAGATCCTCGGTATATAGTTCCCCTTCTCAGTATCTGCAAGGCCTTTCTGGAACCTCTTTTTCGGAGCAGGTCGCATCCAGCCTAGACAGTTCTTCGAAGTTTGTGAAGTGATATCCGTGCGGAATTTCTACAGGCCCTCGAACAGGTGAGTCGGAAGGGGCCATGTTGCATAGCAGTGGTGCGGCCTTTCCAAACTCTCAGCGTCGTGTTCTTCTGCCCATTTCCTGGTCGCTTCTTTTGAATTGCGCGCCACAATTGCGATACTATAGAGTTCCAGAGTTCCCCAGTTCCTGCCAGCCAATCGATTAAGATCATATCCAGTTAATGGGGTTCCAGGTAGTACCACACAAAACTTACTCCCCCGAATGTGCCTTTTCTGTTTATCACCTCTTCGGGGCTTTCCGGAGTGGGAGAGTCTACGAGGACTGCGAAGAATTGCAAGATGCCCTGCGCGGACTTCGAAGAATTATCTAGCGCAACGCACTCCAAGAAAGTAGTGCTAGGAGGGTCTGGAGAGCTCAATATGATACGTTTCTCTTAGAGTTGTGAGCACTTTTCAATACATAATTTTCGAGAGGGGAAAAATTATGCGTGGGCTCCACGCGCGTCAGAAGTGACACTTGTTCGGGCGATGAAAAGAAAATTTAACGTTTTATTGTTTAAATATTTAACATTCAGCATTATACACGTAAAACAAGATCCAGATATATGAGATGTTGAAATAACATTCATGGAAGAAAGTAACCGGAACAATTCAACAAAAAAGGTTATCATAGAATCCAACAACAAATAAAATTTATTAATATTAAGGAGTGCTGGAAATTGAATAGTGATCACAGCAGTGCAATGGGGAATGGTGATAAGTGCAATCCTAACTGTATTGGCACATACAAGGCCATCCTTTCCCTCCCCATGATGTAATGAGATTGCTTTTCCACGCGCTGCGCGTGTACATTCTGTTTAGAACAGTAAGTCAGTGGAGAAATATGGTTTCCATATTGGAGCAGTGTTCCTGGCTTAAGTTGAAACTGCAAGGGGCCGTATTGCAAAGGAGGGCTATCAGGGACTTTAGAAGCTTGTGGAGCTGTATGGAAGTGGGTGAATGCATTCAACCTGTTGCATACGATTGCGATGATGTGATCCTTACATGAAGTACGCAATGAACAGATTGTAAATGCTGCTGCTCTTGTCATGTGGCTGGTGTTGTCTGTGACTTGTTCGCAAGATGAAGCTGGGAAGTGCTGTACCACCCTCCATACTCTCCAGAGTTTGATTTTTTCCTAAAACTTAAGGCACGCCTACGCAGCCTTCGTTTTTACACGATTCCCGATGTTATGCTTGCAGTCCGTGACATCAGCATTCGGGATGCTGGCGGAATTATGGAGCTACGACGACGATGGAAAAAGGCCATGGACAATGCTGGGGACTAAATTGAGGGATTTTAAAAGGGAATTTGTGGTACGCCTTTCCTGTGGTAATCTCTAGCGTTGTGATCATTATTAAATATCCAACCCTCGTATATTTTACCCACTTTTTATAAATCTATATTTAGTCAGTCTGTTGGAAGGATTCTTCGTAGATTTCATTGTTAGCTTAATAATTCCGCACCGATGAAGGGATTTATTTCTGAAATAAGTTTCCGAATTTGTCTGTTGTAGAATTCATTTGTCGATTTGGTAACTGTTTGGATTTAATCATTACGAATGACTTTATTATAACCAGTGTTAGTTCTGTATGTGATAGCTCTCGACCAATTGTACAACGGGAATATATTGCAGTTAGAAACAAAGCCAAAATGACGGCCACCTGTTAGCTTTCGACTGCCGGACATTCCAAGGGGTTGAGTGTGTATGCACGTTGCTCTACTGTTGCCGTCTTTCCAGTTATTTATTGCACTTTTCCCTCCCTTTAACGGCAGCCTTATCAGTCGTTAATTAGACATTTTTAAACGTCTCGTCTGCAAATCCCGACGTGCAAAGTCGTAAACCCGAGAAACACAAAGAAAGAATGGACGACTAAAAATAAAAAGTGTTTTTTTAAAAATTAAAAAAAAATACAACGTGTTTTTTAATTATAGGTTGTACTCCCTCTGGAGTGGAGAAAGAAAGAGAAAGCGATCATCTATTTGGCCGTCTGTCCGTGTGCTCGTTTGTTCGTGTTATGACCAGTGAACCGAGTGAGCTTCCAAGAAATTTGCTCTTAAAGGCAAACCATTTGGGAAAGGCGCTTTTTCCGTCGCGTCCGGTGCTCGGGGTGCATCCGCGAATGAAGTCAGCGGTGACGTCACGTCGCTGGTCGATGACAAGGATGCGGCTGCTTAAGTTGATTCGTTTTTGCTTGCTTGTTACGTAAAATTGATTTTTTTTTTTGTGGTAGTTTTAATGGATGAATTTGTGTTTTTAGTTTTTATTTATTACTGATATTTGGAATAATACTTTTCGTTGGCATTCAATTTGCGTCGCCGAAGACAGCGCCACCTGGGCTGCGAGTGGAGGGCCCTCTGGTGAAGTTTTGCAATTTTTATTTTATTGTTGTTTTTTTTTTAATTCGTTTTCTTTCCCCTTATTACGAATAGTGAAATTGGAATCTCAACAGGTGAACAGCAGCGCTCAACAGATGCGTTAGAAACGAAAGTGTATGGAAGTTGCCTGGTTTTCCGACTTGAATGAATGGTGGTGAGTCATAGAGCGTTTCATATTTTGTTTTTTTTCCTACATTTGCAATACGTTTCTTAAATCTATTGGAACTGCAGTAATAAAGCGCAATACTCGGCTATTACATTTCGGTTTTATTGTAAGGGGGTTAGATTTGAATGTATTTTTTTTTTCATTATCAGATCAATTTACGTATATGGGAAAGTTTCATCTCTTTCGATATTTGATTTCATACGATAACGTGACCACGTATTGCGCTACTCGTTTTGGGTTTTGATTAGGACGCTGCTTTCTTCGTAAATTTCTTATTGACAGGGAAGACGAATCGCAAGGCGTGAGATTTATTTTGTGCGTGTGTGCAGCAGGGCCTTTGTTCACCTCGTGTCGTGATTGGTTCTCGGAAATGGACTCACCCTTGGCGAGGGAGGCGGGCGACGGAGGAAAAGTGAACGCGGAGGTGATTTTCGTGAACTTCGATCGATTTTTCCTTTCGAGCTGCGGAAACGCACGTGATATTGTTTTTGTTATTGTGCCTAGTTTGGCCGTCCGCCGACAGCTGGCGCTCTGTCGATAACGGAGAATTTTTTTTTTTTCTGATTTGGTAATTCATTCTTCTTTCATTCTGCCTCCCTTTTGCCCGCTGCTCACTCTTTTTCTCTCCTTCTGGTTTTATCACGCAGGCGCACTTGGCACGGGGCCAACGTCGAAGGCCAACAGCCTCAGCCAGCCTATCAGGTGAAGTGGGCTCGCTGTGTTGTGTGCATCATCGTCATATGCGCCATATTCCTTGAAACTGAAGGTTGCCGCGGTTCGAACCAGTAGGAGCCCGATCGTGTCATTCGAGTGGGTTGGAGCGTTTTGAATTTTTGTTTTCATTTTCCACTGCTTCTTCGCTGGAATTAGTTTTGAGTCAGTCTGTTCGAAGAAGTTGAAAGTAATTTTGTTTTCTCCTTCTTTTTATTTTTTCTTCTTTATTCGCCTTCGAAGAACTTTCTCTTTTTATTAAGAAAAAAATTAATTTTTTCCGAGCAAGACTGTTCCTATGCTCCGTGCGTGCATTTCGCTCGATAAACCCCGTGACTGCGTTCCGCGCAAACTCGGAGCGACAGATTGAAGAGAGCTCTGCTCCTCAGTTGTATACATACAGACAGAAAAGTGAAGAACGACGAGTCTCTCTTCTCGTTTTTTGCGCGTTTTGCTCAATCGTGCCTTTGAAATTCATTCTGGCTGCCGTTGAAGTCGCCGTCGCCGTCGTCGTCCGCTCGTCGCCCGGGGACCGGCGCTGGGCCAGCGGAAGCAGGAGAACGAAGCACGACGAGCGTCGGCGGCCGGGGCTGATGCACTGCTCGCCCGGATCTCCCAGGTCATCATCATCATCATCATCACTATCATCATCAACTCTATTTGCATCGTCGGACGGGGCATTGGAATATGTCTGACGGTGAAGTGGTAGCAGCTGAGAAGGACCGCGCCGATGACCGTGGACTGCGTTAAGGGACTTTGAAACTGTTTCCCCTTCCTCTCCTTTTCAACTTTCTTTTTATTCACATCCCCCTTCACTAATAATAAAAGAAAAAACGAGTGCGTTATGGTGACTACGTCCATCTCATCTATACGTACGAACAATAACAACAGCAGCGTGGAGGTGTTGTGTTTCTAGAGGACACGACCTCAGGTGCGTTTGGTGTTGCCAGTCAGCTGTAATCTTTCTCCCCCCTCCCTACCTACGTTTCTCCTTTTTTGGCCCATTCTCCCCCAACTACACTCAGTGGCGCCTCTGGTGGTGGCCAATCGAAGAGAGAAAAGAAAAAAAGAAAGAAAAAGAAGAGAGAGAGAGAGAAAAAAAAAGAAAAGTGGGGACTCCAGCTGAGTTAGAGTTCAGTTAACCCACGGGGAGAGAAAGAGCGCTTGCCGCCTGTGTCTCAAGCAGCTCCGTTGTTGTTGTCTTGGTAGAAAGGAACTTTGTATTGACGATTGGTTCTGTGGATATATCTTTTGTAAGAAGTAGAAGAAGGAATAGAAGAGTTGGCTTAGCTGTGCTTTTGCTGCCTCGGTTTTGTTTTTTTTTTGGATTTGTTTTTGCCGACTTGGGATAAATTAAAGAACTTTAAGGTAAGTTTGACATTATTATTATTATTATTATTTAAACTAGTTATAGTGGTAAATGTAACTTTTATTTATGTTCGAGTGAGATTTCGCTTTTATTTCTTGACTGTTTTAGCGAGCCTTGTCCTTTTGCTCCTTTGTCTCCCACTCGCGCTCGGTCTTTGTTCCCTTTGACTGCACAAAGGAGTCGACAACACGATGACGGAGGTTGCGCTTTCTACCCACTTAATTAAACTTACTAGTTTGTGCGTGTTTAGTGCATTTTATTATTATTATTATTGAAATTAATATATAAATAATTAATAATATTAGTATATAAAATAATATCGTGGATTAAAAGTAAAAGTGAAAGGGTCCCGCATTTGTCGCTCGCGTTTCTTCATCTCGAGAAACTAAATTACAGGAAAATAAGATTTCAGCCAGATTCAGGGAAATTTTACACTCCTCGTGGAAATTTTATTCAATTACTTCATCTCGAGATAAGATTAGAAACTTGTTGACATTCTGATTAAATTTTTGGAGATTAATTTTAGCATAGATTACAAGCGATCCACCGATATCGATGGGATTTCCACTCGATTGTCAATAACAAGAATTAAGAACGCTTCAAATCGAAATTCGTTATGACGAGGACTTCAACCTGCGTGCACATA
>JAHWFO010024398.1:1902270-1919864 GCA_023313115.1 Rhysida immarginata
GCGACTACTTTACATCATCCATCTCATCTGCCTCCCAAAAACGCTTCGGTGGATTTTCACTCGCCACCGCCGCTGGGAATCCACCCGAGAAATTCCCCAGGACAGGATGTGATCTGGAAATTTTATTAGGAGAAGGAAGAAAAGAACTCAGAAACAGTAATAGCGAAAATACTTAGAGGGACGCTAAAGCGTATGATATCTTTAAAACGCGAGAGACGTGCGTCGTTATCATCATCATTTTAGGATTCGTTTTTCTGCGTCGTTGTTACTCAACACATCTGCGGAACGCTAAAGCGCAAGTTATCCTCGGAACATGAGAAGTGCGTCGTTCTAATCGCATTTCTGCTTCATTGTTACTAAAAGACAATTGCTCATCGAAATCCAAATTCCACTTTGTTGAGGTGTCATATTCTCGAACAACACTTAAAACCAGCTGATCTCGTCCTGTTACCGATAGCGCAAGGGGACCTTGAGCCTTTGCATGAGAGCGCTCACGTGATTGCACGCTCTTTTCGCCAATATTCACCTTGTAATGTATGTAGCGTATTCCTCGTTAATAACGGGTTTTGAAGTAGTAGTAGTAGTGACATTGGCGTTAATTTTACCAGAGAGCAACGCTTTGTCCATTGTGTGTGATGCAGAAGAGCCTTTGTGTGTGAATAGCCAGGCGCTGCTCCTTCGTTTGTCCTTGTCGGTCGTCGCCATGGCAACGGCTGCTTTGTTGGTGATTATCTGTCTGCTTGGCTGGCTGCCATGTTTGTTGTGGTTCGTCAGCTGATCGACGAGAGAGAGGGAAAAGGAGGAAGGCCGAGAGCCCAGTCGATCCCGTTAACGATTGGGAGGGCACCCAGTGTTTAATTGCTATCGATCCCGGACAATTAAGCCCTCCCCTTGCCTTGTTGTTGTTATTGTTTGTGCATAGCATGTTCGCTCTCCTATGCGAAGAAATTCTCTAGCGCCGTCCACGAAATTCACGGCCATTGTTGTTGTTGTTGTTGCTGAGCTGAAGCCGTGAGCTTATTGGTGGACTTGTTTTGAACCCGGGAGGGGGGATTGAGATCACGAAGTTGTTCAGCGTTAATAAGTTTTTGTTTCTTTTTTTTTTTTTAATAAAAAGGAACGAATCTGACCCCTCCCCCTTCCTAATGCGGTCGTTGCGAGGATTTGATCGCTGCCTTGCCTATGGTCGTGATGTTGCGGAAAGAGACCGTTCACGAGTGACGTCACTTGAGCGCGGAAGATTTTTTTTTCCCCCGCCATTTATTAACTTCAAATTTTATCTCATGCTTATTAGGTGTTTATAGTCTTTGTTTTAAGGTTTGCTAGTAATGAAAAACACTCTTCTTGTATTTTGAAATTTTATAGAATAAGTTTATAATGCTAGCGGCCATACGTTTATGACGTCACCTTTGAAATAAAATATTTAACGTGAATCTTTCTAAATTAACTAAACATAGTTCATTTATATAAGTACAGCTTTTCGTTTGTTCTTGAAACATACCTGTAAATAATTAAGGCCTAAATATTCATTAAGTAGTTTTGCTTGTCACTGTTTTAAACTGTCGGCGAATTTTTTTGCGTTTTTGATATAGACCAGTTTTTATAGTGAGCATAGGTAAACGTCTTTGAAAACTGGAAACTTAAACCTTGATCATCCAAATGTTTTTTTATGAGACTCTGTGTAATATTGATTTAATGAATTGCTTGTTCAAACAAACTTGGGATCCTTGGTGACGTGGTCTTGGAGAAGGAATTAAAATAATTTTTTTATTTCAATATTGAAATGAAATTCTTGGCCGCACTCAAAGGTTCATTGACTTTGAATTGTTGTCGGCGCTTTTTTTTTTTAATTCTTTTTTTCATTGTTCTCAGTCTTTCTATCTATCTCGAACACACTCGCATACAATGTAATGAATGAGATTTAATAATTTTCGAACCGGTTTGGGAGCGAATGCAATTCCCCTTTCTCTCTCTCCTGCCATAATGACGCTCTGCGTGGGAGGGATCGGGGACACCGTGTACGTCGGCGCGGTCAATATCCGACCGGGGAATCATAGATGGATAGATTAACATTCATTTTTACGACCTTTCACCTTTCTACGTTATTATTATTATTATTGCTATTATTTATATTTTTTGCCCTTTCTCTACTCATTAAGCCTTCATTTGTCCTTTACCAAGGAACACGCCATTAAGCGCAGATTTATTGGCGGGAAAGTGACGCCATTTTTTTTTTTTTCTTGCTGTCTCATATAATATCGTTGGCGTCGATTGTCTTGTTTTGTATTTTATTTTCATTTTGGGAGTGGATCGATAGAGCCGAGTCGAGTGGTGGGTTTGCCGCCTCCTCCTTCCTTTTCTTCTTAATAGATTGTCTGCTGAAGGATGAGAATGACTTCACTTTTCCGAAAGCCACTCTCCCGTAAAAGCATTTTCTCGGCCATTTAATTGGGGATGAGGACGTGCACAAAAGGGAACGAGATTAGCGACGACTGACGACGACTTTGCTCACCTACCCCTTTTTTATTTTACCTTGAAGTGACAGAAGAATCGTCTGCTGGGAATATTTTTTGCTTTTTTCAAATGTCTGAACCCTTTTAATTCGGTTTAATGATAGCCTCTTATTCGTTTTAACGCTTCTTCTCAAGTAACACGTGGTGAAGATTCTTTAAAGGTCAAGTCGCGTGTACAAATAAAAAAAAAAATTTCTCTGTCTTTTTATTATATATTCATGATTGTGAAAATTCTCATTTCATTATGCATCCGTTGCCATCAGTAAACGTGTTCAGGTATAAGAAATGTGTCCTAGCGGCAGAAAAGCGCGGTTCCATAATCAGTAACATGGAAAAAGAATTTTTAAAAGGCCCCCATAGGAGATGGATACCTGGATTTCCTACCTCCTTACATGTCTATGCGATTTAAATTCGTCTTTCTTACTTTGTAGAGTGCCAGTCTTGTCGTTAATGGTGATACTGTCATAGACAGTAATTTCTCGTCAGCAAAAATGCAACGCCAAAAATCACAGGCGGTCATGCATTATATTATTGCATTCTAAGGAATTTTTTTTTATTATTTTTTAATGAGTTCGTATGACAGGCTCGTTTTATTTGATTTGTCACGAAACTGCCATTATTAAGCAAACGTATAGTGTTCCTCATAGGCGTAGTTAATTATGATTTACGTCGCATTTAGATTTCGAAATCAAAGGGAGCGTATTATTTTATTATAAAGTCTATAGCAAACAAAAAGTTTAAATTAAAGTTAATTTCAATTCATATAGCAACTGAGTGATACTTGAGAAGCTGACCATTGCTAAATGGTAAACGCTGAAATTGCATGAGAGGAGTCTGGCGGTACGTGAAGAACGGATTCAGGCGGTCCAGAATTTCTGAATATGGATTGAAGATTAAAAACGCAGTCTTTTTGTGGAAAAAAAAAAATTTCAACTTGCAACTTCCTCTCTCCCCAATTTATAATACCGATAACTTATGTCCAGAACTTACGGTATTGCTTCCGTTAGTTCTTCCAGTTCCCGCCAGTCCTCTTCTTCTGTTTTTGCTTTACCATTTCCATTCGTAATGGACATACATACTTCTCAAGTATTCCTCATAATTGTCAGGATCGAGTACAAATTAAGTTTTATTTAAAATGTTTGATTATTCTAAATTAACACTTGCCTTTGCTTTTGAATTGTATTTTTTATTCATGTATATAACTTGAAACGTGTTACTTGAATGAAGAACGCGAAAGGTTTTCGAAATCATTCGGTTTTCTACGCAGCGCAGTAATGAAAATTTCACTGAAATTTCAGTTCTAAACCGATTTTGAGCTTGTCAAATAACTATTTTTATTTCCGTTAAAATGATCCATTTCTTCCTTGCAATGCGTGGCTGCCGGCATTTTTGGCGGTGCGTTTTCGTTGAAGCGAAACAAAAGGTTTCCGATGAGTATGAAGCTCTTTGCCATAGACGATAGTGCTGCTATGTTAATTTATACAGGGGAAAGAGGGGAAAAGCCCAATGTTGCTACGCTTTTCATTCATTTTTCTGATCTGTCAAAAGACGCTCGAGAGAACCTTTTAAAATTGTCTTCGAGCATAAAAATAGAAGAGTCGCGCTTAGCGATGGAGAAGGTGCACTTCCGAAATTTTATGTCGTTATTTTAAAATGCACAGCCATCATATCTTATGCTAATTGCTGGTACCCTACTTTGATAGCATTTTCCGCGAGGCTCAGCTTTGAATAAGTTTTCTTTCTATTGAACTCAGCAATGATTACCCGAGTTATGCGCTGATTTTATTCATCCATCGAATGTTCTAAAGAGTTTTATGTCGACAGATCATATAGTGAAATTTGTGCACGTAGAGAGAACTATGTGATCATAGGACTATACATATTAAAAGTTTCATCATTCGTTTGAAATTTTTAAACGGGAAAGAAGTGAAGTCGTATAAGGTAGTATTCTGTAAAAATTTTTATTTCTTTAGAATATTTTTTCGTTGTTTAACAGTGCCATAATTAATACAACGTGAAGTTTTTATTCGCAATTGCGTGTCATCATTGAGTAAAATTATTGTAGCGATTATGCATAAGGTATATAATAAGAGACGACACTGACGTCTCAATGTCACGTGACGGATTGAGAAACTTAATTTAAAAAATTTTTTAAAGATCTGAAAAATGAATTCAACTTTTTTAAAGTTTTTCGTTTTTTTTTTTTAATGATTCTATATTTAGCACGAAAAAATGATTCTTATTTGGTATTAATTTCACCCAAAATATCTTTAGAAAATGTTTGCAAATATAAATCTGAAATTTGTTTTTGGAATGTATGCATTCTGATCGTAACCGGCTTAATCTGCGAAGAAAATTAACTCTATATACATACGTAACATCTCCCGTGATTTGCATCACATTAACGAACGATAATTAACTTAAATCACAAAAAAGGACGAGTGACGTGTGTTCTGTCACGTGACCTTCATTCGATGGACGAAATGGAAGGCGGTGTTGCGTCGGTGGAACCAGAACGAAGCCGTTTTCACCCTTTCATCGAGTGCTTCTCTCGCTATTTTTTTTTTCTTCTTACTTTTATTTATTTTTTTCCTCTCCCAAACCTACTGACTCTATTTTAAGGGTCTCCAGGGACTGAATTGAAGAGGGAAAAGGAACCGATATTTAAGTAAGAGAAGGAGGAAGAGGAAAAGAGGCGCTTCTCTCTTCAATTTCAGTGTGTCGTCTTCAATTCCAGATGTTCGCCATTCTCGTCGATTATAGTTCATTTTGAAAGAGAAAGGAGGAAAAAAAAATTAAAAGCTTTTCACCTTAATGGAAATAAACTTGGAAAAGTAACTGATGAAAGCAATTATTAAAAAAAAAAAAAAAAAAAAAAATTATTTGAATTTTATTTTTAAGTTAGTGAGGTCGCGTGCTCTTAAAGTAGATTAATTGCAATCTTGTAAGAGAGGGCATAAGACTTAAAATAAATAAATTCGCAATTATTTATAATTTTTTTTATGTTTATTTAAGAATTTTTATCCTTCAGCTGATTATGAATTTCGTTGATGTAGTAATCTAATCTTTTAAATGGTACCATCACTCTAGGTTTGTTTACCTAATAAAAAAACTTTGTTGCCATCGATATCAACAACTGATAAACGTGTCTTATTTTATTGATTATTTTATTTGTAAAAATAAAACGAAAAATTATATAAAATAGGTTTTGCTATGAAGGTGAAGAAGGTTCTTGGAACCTTTTCGAAGGCTGAAAACGCTTATCCAATGCCGTCTATATATACATAACACACCCAGTACTGAAAAGGGGTGATATTTTTTAAACCTCACTATTCACTTATTACACTTGAGTTGGCTCGCTTTTCATGGCCCTTGCCTGTTTAAAATTCCTGAGCCGATTTCCGTCGGGCGGGAAAATTATAGCCGAGGCGAGTATTTTTAGTCGCCATATTTATTTATTTATTGCCGGGCGTTTGGTTGAGGGCGCTCCGTTTGAAAATTTATTGTTGTTGGTGAGTTTCACCGATGAAAGCAAGAGAAAATGGCTCTCTTACCTTTTTAAATTTTTTTTTTTATTTATTTTTAATGGGGAAAGGATGTAGTTCGAGGAATGCTAGTGCGTGCGTTTAGGTTTAAAATTAAGGTGCTGCTCGAAGTTTTAATTTGCACTTCTAAGGTCGAGTTTGTTACGTAAATTTTTCAGCACGTGAAGCGTTCTAGGTTGGAGGTCGCCATCGAGATGGAGAGAGAGAGAGAGAGAGAGAAAGAAGAGTTAATCATGAAGGTTTATTTATTTATTTATTCTATTTATTCGTTTTTTTAAAAATGAAAAATGGAGTTAGACTTTAAGCTGACCCGAGTTCCTTGATAATGTATGGATGTTTAATATTTCTGTGAAATTAAACCCGTTTTACAATCCAGTTTTTTTTTTCAGAAAACGACCGCAATTGTCCGCTAAATGTTAATTTTTCGTTAGATTGCGCGCTTTTTTAATGTGACGTCACTTACGGGCGGTCTCTCCATGAAAGAGGAAAATGGACGCCGCCGTGAACCTTTGCGCTCTTCGATTTCCACGAAACCCGATCGGTTTGTTGTTGGGCGCAGTGAACTCTGTTGGCAAGCATACAATAACAGATGAGGAATCATCATAACAAAAAAAAAATACTGATTGCAATAATTGCGCTCATCTTCCTGTCTAGGATTTTGTTTATTTTATTTTATCTCTGGAAAAGGGGCAAAGATCTCGACCGATAGGATTGCAAGAAGAAAGTGAACCACAACTGCTCACCACTTTGGGATTGGATTTCTTTTATGGTTAAGAGATTACTTTTTTAATTGAAGACGTATTAAATTATTATTACATGAAGGATAAATGTGGATTATTTATGAGGATCAACTTATTGCTAAGATTATATCTAACATCGGCTTAGATTGACTTTGTTAACGACTGTAGATGACTTTGTTTGTGGTCATCTTTAGAATGACATTGATGAACCCATCGTCTTAAACTGAATTAGGCTTATCTTTTATTCTTAAAATAATTCAAATCGTATGGCCAGTTTAGATCAGAAGACAGTTTTGCGCCTGCCTTCGTGTAAAGAACTCAGAAGTCTGAACTATTGAAGACGTTGAAATAGATTTTTCAGTACTTTCCTGATCGGTTATTATTTATAGGAATATGAGGAACTATTTGTGGACATCTGGGAAATAAACAAGATATTCAGGGTAATTGTAAACGAATGAAACCTCTTTTCAACGTTTAGTATAAAGTAGGCTAACTAGTTATCACAGAACGACGTGTAAAGTACCCGTGAAGAGGAAAACTCACAAAGTTCATATTATATCGCAAAAAAAAAAGTCATTGTTCTCTTTTCTTTATGGAACCACTATAAGTGGGATAACAACATAGTGTGACATGTTAGAGCAGTTTTTCATCCCGCATTTAGATCATGTCCAGAAATCGGCAGTGAAATGAAACGATCACCAGTCATCCACTACCACTTTTACCTGCACCGTTTAGCGTTTTTATTCCTAATGGGCAAATTGCACAAATATTCCTGAAGAATGAATAGAAATTTTAATTTCTTATTCGTCTACGTTAACAAACACTCCGTACTTCTTAAATTTTAACTTGAATACACAAAATTATTACGTGAATGAGGAGCACTAAAGGTTTGCTAAAACAATTCGTTGTAGGCATGCGGAATGGCGACAATTCTGCTGAAAATTCTGGTATAAACCGATTTTGAACGTGTCAAATGACAATTGTTTTCCATTAAAAAAATAATCAACTTCTTTCTTAGAATATCTCTAATGCATAACTGCCTACGTTTTCGATGATAATGTCTGTTAGCCATAAACAATAATGCGCACTTAAAAATTCAAATTTTAATTGTACGAGTATTTAAATTACACCATTGAAAATAGAAGAGACGAATGCCAAACGTTTCGTTTATTTTCTGAGATCTGTTGGACCTTTTCAAAATCGTCTTCCCATGGTTAAGAATATAGTCGCGTTCAGCGATCGCGACGGCACACTTCCCAAATATTTGCGTATGTTCCAACAAAATGGTGAACTACCCCATCCGGCGGTATCTGGATTGGTTGTGGTACTGCTCCTCAATTTGCTGTTGGCCACCCAGTTCACCTGACCTTATTCCTTGTGGTTTTTCTTTGTTGGTTTCTGTGAGGGACGCTGTTTGTTCTCTCCTGTGCCATAAAATCTGCTCGAGATAGAAAATTTTTGAAATTATTGCTGCCATAGAAACTATCTACATGAGCATATCTACATTAGACTATCGTCTGGATATTCTGCCACGTTAATCCTGGACCCACATTGAATGTTTGTAATTAATTGTAATGAAGGCAAACTTTGAGAGTTTCCCTATTAATTGTTACCTTACACGTTCTTTTGTAATAAATAGTTACTTTGCACTAAACACTTCAAGTAGTTTCACTCAATTAGAATTTTCTTGCCATAGCCTGTTCTATACAATTGGAGCTGCTTTTATAGTTACAGAAGGTTCTTCTAAACGAGCACCAACGTGTTTTCCTCTAAACGTCTGACTTGTAGGTCACCCATTTGACCGGTAGCAAGTACACCCCGATGCTGCACATGACAGAGACGTGATTAGCATTCCCACTTGTGCTCTTTGTGTAGCCGACACGAATACCTCATATAATTTTATCTAACCTCTTTATACATATATAAAGTATAATGGAATCGGTTGATCGAGGTAAGTTAGCAGATAGATTCGAGAATGCTGGAAAGCACTTGATCAAAAGCGAAGGAATAATTTATAGGTTTGATATCTGATATCAGATCGGTTATCTAAAAGTCTTTAAGAAAGGAAATCCCCTTGTTGCGCTGATGATTAATTCAATTAATTAATAGAATAAATGGGCGGTGGTGATGATGATAACGATGATATATTATATAAATCTATTTGTTGGTTTATAATTGGTTCGATATTTTCTTATTGCTATTATGTAATAAAAACGCCAAAAGGATTTTTTGTCCATTTATTCTTTTGTACTGTTTTCGAGCGCACTGTAATACATTTGATTTTTTTTGTTTGTTTTGTATAATGGAGATTGCAGTTTGTCTCTTCCATAATGTTTATGTGTAATTGACTTTGTTTATATTTGCTTTCATAACGTTTCTCGGTTTACGGATTGTGCAATTAATTTTAATTGAGTTGTTTTTCCAACAATTCGTAATCGGATGGATTTTTCCTGCGTTGTCGGGTAATATTCTCTTTATTATTATTATTATTATTATTATTATTATTATTATTATTATTATTAATTTAAAATGTAATTAGTACTTATAATTAACTAGCAGGTTCGAACGATATGGAGTGAAGTTAATTGTTAAAAGCAAAGATAGCGAATTTGTTTTTCCCAATGAAAAGTCGCGCTTTTTAAAAAAAGAAAAAATTTCCACGAGTTTTCATTATAGATGGGAATTAATAATGATCGACCTTACAAACTGAAAAATGCCCCCCCCCCCTTCTGTTATGACGGAATGCCAGTGAAAGCGCGCCAATAAAAATTTAATTAAGACCGAATAGGATTCCCTTGGAATGAAAGGATTCAGTGGAATTTGGCGAAGTTTTCTTGTTAATTATTTTTTTTTAATGGAACTTAGTTGAATTCTTATCCAGGGAAAAAAATTTGTTTGAAATTTGAGTTATTTAGGGCGCGATTTTAGTGGTTGAAGGGGGCGGCGAAAAACAAATGAGTAGGGTGCATATTTAGAGGAAGTTTTTGTTTTTTATTTTTGTCTATGTTATCAATGTGGGGAATTATGAATTAAGTATTAGGAAAGCGGTTAACCTATAAATTTGAATTTAAAAAAAAAAAGAATTAAAAAGTGGCAGTTCGCCTATTTTATTTGAATTTTGTTTTTAATATTCTCATTTTATAATAATTATAGCTTTCACTGTAATATTAAAATTACACTTTGGCATAACTTCTCGTATTGGACTTTCCGAAAATAAAAAAAAAAAAATGTTAACTTATTTTCCCCCTTACGCTTCTTTCTAGATTTTTTTTTTCGTTCCCCGGAATTTTCTGTTTTTATTTTTTTCCTAATTTTTCTTTCGTTTTCCCTTTTTACTTTTTGTTTCGTTCTGGCCTTTGCACGTACGCGCCTCACTATTTGCCTGCGGGCGCCCGTAAAAACCGAATACTTGCCGATTTTTCCTTCTTTACGTCGATGTTGTTGTGTTCCGTTTTCGTCTTCGCACACTTCTGTCGCGCCTTCTGGCGGCCTGAACGAAACTAACTAACTAACGAACGAACGTTGTCATTGTTGTTGTTGTTGTTGGTTGTCTTTGTCGCAGACTTGTTTTTGTGCCAACAGCGAAAGACCTGTTCATTTTACTTCTTTTGTTTAACAATTAAGAGAAAAACGCTATTATTGGTTTTGCGCCTTTTTTTTTTTTTTTTTCCCTACTCGTCACTGAAGAATGAGTTGAGTACGTTAAGTAAACTCTCGTAAGGCTTGTGAAGAGATATTTATTTGAAGATGATGAGACAAAACTGTTTTTATCGATTGTATGACGTATTCGTAAGAATTCTTAGAAAGTGGCGCCTTTATTTAATCGGCGAACGTGGTTGTGTATCCACGTTGTGCTTTGAAAAGAAGGAAGATATCTATAAAGAAAAAGAACTTGACAAAGTTCCAATAAAAACAGAGTCATTGGGATGAATCTATTTTTTCTTTCTTTCTATTTAATGTATTATTCACGGGAAAGTTGCATTTCGAGATCTCTGGATTTCCGAGTAATGAAAATATGAGTTGTTCCACGAAATTTCCATTTTAGCAGACGATAGATCCTTTGAATCCTCGAGTCTTTACTTATAAGATGCATTGGTGGAATCAACTAGTGGTGGAATCTCCCCGAGTTTTCGTTTACTATTCATAGCGAAAGCCCTATACCAAAAAACCAGCAGCTGATAAACTGGTTTTGTCGGCCACTCCTAGCTTTTGTGATGCGATGGACATCTTTCATGGTATGTGTTACCACACTTCTTTTGCCTACTTTTTTTATTACATCTGTAGTAAACGATAATTCGGGGCCTTTTACGAGTGAAAGTTACCCTGTAATTAATACACTGAGTGGACAAATCGTTAGAGACAGTGTTGACGGAAAGATTTAGTTACACGACGTCATTGGTTAAATGTGGTGACTAGCGATTTTGATCACCGACTTCGTAATCTGACTTTGCGCAAAAGAAATGGTTCATTCTATCTCCCTAGGTTCTCCAGGCCGTATAAACAGACCGGAGGCTAACCGTGGTGCAGATCACTTCCAGGTTAATATTAGAATTGATAATCTACTGGAATACCACTGTTGGTTGTCTGTCATGCGTAATGCTGAGAACATGAAAACCGGACCAAAGTAGTGTGTGATGAAATAAATGATTTTCAGTTGTAGAGCGATTCAGGGGACGCATGGGCTTCCTTAAAGGTGCCTGGACAAATCCATTAATGCCATGTGCTACCAGCATGTGAGATCCCCGGATTAAACCTTTATTGAACTCTGGGTTGTGAAATATCTGAGTTAAAATCTGAGACAAATGTCTGGGACAGTATTGGCTGACACTATCTCTGGCAACATTGACCAGAGAAGAACCGGCGTGCTATCAGTAAGGTATCTACAATCAGGGTCAGATTTAGATTTGCTGGGGGCCTAAGCTACTGAAGGTTATGGGCCTTTAAGCTAAATTCATGCCCCCTCCCCCTTTAAGCTAAATAGAGCGTAGGGCCCTAAGCTATAGCTTGTTTAGCTTACATGTAAATCCGTCCATCTACAATGGTTTCTCCACTCACTGTAAATAAAATAGAGTTCAGTTAAGATATAAGGGTTATTGATCCCAAGTAATTGATCGTTAGATCTTTAGTTTGGCTTGCCTTCCAATGACAACTGCTTCTACTCATCAACATGTTTGCGCACGCACAGTAGAATGATGTAAAAATCTTTGAGCACTTGTCAAATGTCCATTTCAAATATGTTGTCTTTTTTTTTTTTTTTTTTTTTTAAAGAAAATTAGGATGGAATGTTTAATGATTTTGGTCTTGCAGGTGAGTCACGCGCGGGTGGACTTGGTGGTGGAACTGGAATTGGTTGAAATGGGAGACACGAGCCGATAAGATGATCGTGTGGTTAGGACTAAACGAGTTGAGGTGAACACGTTGTCGTCGCCGTTGGAGTTTTATGTAATGGTCAGGTTGAATTACTTGGTGGGAAGTGAATAAGAAGGGAATTATCAATAATGGAGTCGTTTGGAATGCGCCGCTCGTCTCGTTTTGCGAATTCTCCCGCCCGAATTGAAGGTCGGCAGCCGACGATTGGCGCTGGGCTTCGAGTGGAAGAATGTTGGCCACACGCTATTTACATTGGATTGTTTATCTTTATACCGATCTAAAACAGCACGTGCCGTTGTGTATCGTCGGTTGGATATTGCTGTTATTATTCGTAACGTTTGTTTTGTCTTTTCTCAAAGGCCACTCGAAAGCGGTTGGGTTTCATGACGTCACTGAAAGCCGTTGGAAATGCAATCGCTCGATGAGTTTGAGAGATTACAAAGGCGTTTACATTTAATATATTTTTAATAGGCTTAATGTTTTATTGTTATTACTTGATTACGTAACTTGCAAACTGGTGGCGCTTCTTTTGGAAGATTGTATCATGAGTGATATTATTTGAATTGGGTTGTCTCCGGTCTCTTGTCCGTGGAGTGACTCTCTCCATTTGCGGTTTAGTGGAGTGACTCAGCTCGAGTTGAGGAGGCTGATGAAGAGTTCTACGTCCGATGAAAGCGAGATGATGATGGTAATGACGGTTGATGATGATGAGAAGGGAGGGAGTTGGAGGCGTGGAAAAACTAAACGAGCGATGAAAAAAAAAGGAGGAAAAAAAAACGGCAAGAAAGAGCCGAAGCGCCGTACAGTGTTGACGCATGTCATTGACATGGTGTTTGCAGTAGTTTGAGGAGAGAATAAAAAAAACTTTGCTTGGGGAGAGTGGATTTGGCTTCGGTCCAGTGACCTTAAGTTTTTTTTAAGGTCACTTTTGCTTTTTTTTTTTTTTTTTTAAATTTTAATTTTACTGAAAAGCGTTGCGTGGAAGTTATGTAGGAGGAGCTGTGGGGTGAGTGTGTTCTGCTAATGGGTTTCTCGGTAAGTGCGTCGTAGTGAGGTTACTGTCGCCTGTGGCTTCCTTTGTAATCTTATTCCTTGCCATTTTGCAACTGCGTCGATCGGTTAGTTTGGAACGTTCAAGGTCGTCATCTTAAAGAGAGCAGTTGACGTTTTTTGTATTTCAAAAAAGGAACCCCAAACATGCTAATCAGGCTAAAATAACAGCGCCAAAGCGACAACTTGCATCGAACTAAATTTAATTTTTAAAAAAAGAGACGCCAAAAAAAAAAACCTTTCGGAAAATCGAATCCGTTGCTTTATTTTCTGTTAATGAACGATAACGACACACTTGACAGTACACTGAGCGGTAATTACCCCATTTCCCCGCTGACGCAATAAACGAGCTTTGTGTAAATTAACAAGCGAACGCTGTGTTGACCAACATTTGAACGCAAAAGCTACACGTGATCTCCGACTCTGATTACAACGACCGACCTTGTCCTTTTGGGAGGAGGCAGAAAAACCGCATTGACAGTGTCGTCAGGATGCTTCATAACTTTGTCGCAAGATTATCGAGTTTTGTGTTTATAGAATGAAGCGCAGAAAGAAGGCGACTCCGGGGCTGGAACCTGGCACCGAAACGGACTCGAAATTCCAAAGACAGTTGTTCGTTAGCAGGTCATGTGCCCAGATGAGTTGCCTTCAGCTGTCGTTGAAGTGACCTTGAGGGACCAGACGAGGTGACGCGATGAGCTGGTTCGCTGTGCGCATGTTCCCCTCAGGATTAAAGAATGGCATCCGGTGAGCGATCGTTGACCAGGAAGTGGACGGAGGAAGATCCTCTGGGTAGCCATTTCCGCTGATCTCTCTCTCCGATCCAGCACGTCTTGAAGGTTATTTTTCCTTCCCTCGTCATGACGTGCTCAGATGGATGGAGATAGGGGAGGGGAACGAGTTAAGAGAGCGCGACGGTGACGTAACGACTCGTTACGTCACGCGGGTCGCCCTTCCTCGTTGAATGGGGTCGTCGTGTTTGGCTGATGTTTTTGAAAGGGTTCCTCGTGTTTGGCGCGCGCTTTCGCTTATATAATCGGTGCTCTGTTCGTTCCTATATTGATCGGTGTTAGGTAATGATTATAAAATGTCGATATCTACTTGTTTGGTCTACAGCTGTGGGTATCGATTGTTTCAACAGAGATCCGTGCTGAGGTCGACTCGTCTCCTCTTAAGCGATCAGAAGCTTGTAAGTGATAATGGTAATGATCTTGTTTCGTACTGAATATTGGTTAAGAAAAATTACTTTGAGCCTGATGAATAAAACAAATTTTTACAGCATAAATAAGGTTGTTCCCTGATTTCAAACATTAATTACACAAAAACTCGTATATTCGTATGCTCAATTTGTTATCCGGTGAACGACTAAGCAATGCCCGATTTCTCGCTAACATCGATTCAGTCACCGTTGCTACAAACATTCCTTATCCCTTGCCGTCAAAGTTCGCAAAGTTTGGAAGTTCGCATTCAAACATCGAAAAAAGCTGAGCTGTGTGTGTGCGCTCTTGTTAGGAAAGTAATGCAGTGCCTCTATTACGTTCATCGTCAAAAAAAAGTTGCACCCATTGAAAACCTATGAGATGTTCTGTTAAGATTCCACCACTGGCATAAGATCTGCAAGAGCTACAAGCCAAAGTTCAGTCTGCATGGAATGAGCTGAGTCAAGACTACGTTAAGAACTTGTACGACTCCATGCCACGATATGTGGCAGAATGCATTAGAAATAATGGCGGTCCAACATCCTATTGAGAGTTGTTGTTAATGATTTTGGTATATTGACCAATAAATTTTTTAAAGGTCACCTTTAAGTTGTGGTAAACTAATTCAGCTTCGTTTTGTATTCACAAAGTATATTAGATATGTTTTAACTTTAAAGTACATATTTAATTTTGGAAATATAAATCTATTAAAATCGAAAGTTTTACTTTTTAAACTGTGGCTTCTTATATGATTGGCTGAGCGATAGACGTCATAGTTCAATTCAGCTAATGTCACAGGCCAAGATAAAATAGACCGACTGTACCCACGGCTGTTTTTTTTTTTTTTTTTTAGGAGAATAAACGAAAGCATGTTAACAAATCTCAATGTAGGACACAGTAAAATTCAACGTGACTCTTTGCTGCATATCTAGGTACACCCTATTCCAAAAGCGTTTTCACATAGGTGAAATGATGTTCGGCGACCTTGCAATACATCAAGCCACTAAAACCAATCGGCTTTAAAACAGTAAAATTAAAGCAATTCGAACTCGACTTCTTGGTTGAACTGATTTTCACTGGTTTAATGTTTTGCGAAAAGGCCGAACATAATTCACCTAAGTGAAAACTCTTTTGGAATAGGGTGTATAGCTTCCAGTGGTAGTTGTATTCTTTATGGCCCATCCTGTTGGAACATAATTGTCCGTAATTCCATCAGGATTGCAACTGTAGCTCCAAAAATTGTTCCAACATAACAACGTATGTATTTCTTGTAGTTATTAGTACTGCGAAAGTTGAATCCCCTGCTTAATAGTAAACTGGACACTTTCCTACCATACCATCTTAAAAAATCAATAAGGATGAATGTACAGGGTGTAACATAAAGGCTCATCACATTTCAGTCGTAAATAGCTCGGCAACTGTTGGCTGCAAGTCAAAGAACCGCACACCATTTGAAAGAGGGGAACGTCAAGTTTTTGTTCAATGCTGGTAGAGGTCTCTAGGGTGCATCTGGAAGACGTAGGGAGGTCCCGTCAGTTACTGTCAAGATGGCGAACGTACAACACAAAGCTTTTTGTGACCACCTCGATCTCCAGACCTCACTGTTTGTGACTTCTTCTTGTGAGGATACGTAAAAGAACGTGTTTTTGTGCCCCCTTTCAGGCAAATCTGGAGGAGCTAAACACTCGAATAACAGCCACCATTCGTGAAGTGACTCCAGATATGCTTCAGCAGGTATTTGATTATCGGCTAGATGTGTGCCGTGCAACAGGAGGAAGACACATTGCACACTAACAAACACACCTTAAGGTTATTACAAACATTTCAATATGTCGCCCATCTCTGTATCTTCATTTTTTTTTAATATAGATTTTGAAATGTGGTGAACCTTTCTGCTACACCGTGTACTATGTTGCCCAGTGCATTGTGTTGGCTCTCCCTTTCAATCTATCCCTTTCAATCTATCCAGTACATCTTTTTACTATGTAGAGGATGGTCAAAAGTTCACGAGTCACATTTTGCAAGACTATGGCTTTGAAATTAACTTATTTGACTAACGTATGCTGCAGTTGATAGTACAGTCGGGTGCAAAAAGGTTTAGACTTAAGTCATTGTTGAGCACGTGAAAAGCAAATCCCAAACGTATACCTGCTACCCTATTTTCATGCAGAAGGGACAGGTCCAGTCTAATCTGCCTTGACTCTCAGTAAAAGTACCTGATTTTGCAACCGATCAACATCCGGTAAGCTCGGTTCCTACGGAGTAGATAAACACCTTTTTGCACCCGACTGTACATCGATTCTTCGTGGCTTGGTTGGCTTGTAGCCCATCCATATCAGTGTGAACTTGCTGGCGAATTGAGACATTTTCACAATGTTTTCGGCAGTGTCCATCAGAGTAACGTTGAATTCTTGAATGACGTCCTTGATTTGATTAATATCTGAGTGCGTGGGGTCTATAATTAATTCGTGACACCTTGTTCCTTGTTGGTGGCATCTTTTCGAATATTCGTCGACACAACTCTAACAGTGTTGGTTAGAGAAGATAATCCTTAACACGGTGTACGAGTTCATCTATCATTAGTAAAAACTTTCACCATAAATTGCACTTTACTTTGTTCAAATAAATTAATTTGTTTAAGAGCTATAGCTTCTCAAAACGTGAGTCGTCAGTTTCTCAAGGAATGAGTTGACATTAATTTAAATTTCTTGCTTGTTCTGGTGGCTTCAGTAATAATGTAAAAAGATTCTTTACATAAATTTCTTCAATTTGTTCATATAACTGTAAACAATACTATGCCTTTGGGCAGATTATTTTCTCATACATCCTCCATGCTTGTCTGAACATTTGTTTGGCCGTATAACAAGGTAACTAGGCTTGCATTGAAGAAGTCCGTGTCCAGCAACTGACTTTCTGAACTGCCTCGTTGGTTGGGAATCGTCCGCCAGCCACCTCTTCAATAGCCCGAACAGATCTTCAGTGTGGCTTACATTATGGTATGTGGTGGATGTGCTTGACTGGCTGCATCTTGCACGTCTGTCCTGCCATTATCGAACTTTTCGCCAAATCCACATCTACGCATTGGCGGATTTAAAGTAAAATGAATGAGGGGGCTAAGCCATGGTGGCGTCATGCTCAATTAGGACTAATCAACTCGCCGGGGGGGGGGGGGGGGGG